>VDFB02022774.1:0-26153 GCA_007258455.2 Sequoia sempervirens | reverse complement strand
ATTTGTCTTGGAGTTTATTTCATCCTGATTTATACTTTTCACTTGACATATATCCAATGGTTTAGGAAATGGAATGTGATATTGGAAAATGATATGATTATCTTTTATGGACTATGAATTTTGACATGGAAATAATGGAGTTTCAATAGCAAGATATTTTGTAGGCAATGGAGGGAATGATGGTGAAATATGGTTGGATGGTGTAGGATTAGCAATGTGATTGGATTACCTAACTTTTTTTTCATATAGGACTCAAACAAGATCCCTTTCTCATTTTCCTTGGAGAGTATCACTAAATGTGCTTTCATTGGATGGTATTGTAGATTGAGAAGGAGTGGATGGAAATGGGTTAGTGGATAATGGATTAGAATAGGATGTGGAAGCTATAATACTTTGTTGGTTTGATGATGTGGATGAAAATTTAGGATATGCATGGGAGATAGGTATTTACGATATGGTTTGGTGTTGTGGAATGATTTGGATGGAAGACTGATTTCCCTTATCAAGGTTAGGATAGGGATAACTAATGGGTGTTGTTTGGGGATTAATGGTATGGAATTTTTTAACTAGTTCTTAATAATGAGGGTACATGGACAGAAGACTAGAGCTTATGGATTGTTGGTAAAAGGGGTAGATGGGTGGATGACTCAGGACTGTAGGTGATTGGCATTGATGATTGATATTGAGGATTGATTGGTATTCATCTTAACTAAGAAGAATATCAAGGTAAATTGAAGAAATGGTCATGAGTTTGGATTAGGATGGATAATGGGATGGATAGAAACTACGAATGAGGATGCAAAATGACAATGAGACTATGTTGTGCTTTTGGGATTTTTTAGATATAAAGATACAATATGGCAATGTAACTATGACTATGTTGTTGCACAAATGATTCTCATTGCACTAAAAGATTGACCTGATGGTGTCAGATTCAATTTCCAGAGTTAATGAATCCATGGGAGGTGATTAAGCCATGTCACAAACCCAAGCAATGTGTTGCACACCACAAGGAGACCAAGGGTGTACACCTTGCAACAATGCCCCAATGCAAGCGAGGGGTTTGAACCCATGACCTAGGATCTGATACCAATTTTTGCACAGATGGTTGTCGTTGCACTAAAAGATCCACCTAATAATGCCCAATACAACTGCCAGAGTTAATGAATCAACGGGAGGTGGTGAAGCCATGTAACAAACCCAAGCATTGTGTTGTGATGAATAAGGAGACCAAGGGCGTACACCATGCAACATATATTTTGGATTTAAAGTGGTAAATGAGACTATGACAATGGTTGGGATATGTAAAGTGATAATGAGACTATGACTATACTTTAGATATGCAACTTTGGACCTTAAAAAGGGATGCTAAACAAACTATGATGACCCAAGGTAAAAAATATAAATGGCAATACCTCAAGATGATGATGATGATTGGATTAAAGGTGAACCTAAACTAGACACATGATTTTTAGGCCCAACTTGAGAATAAGATAAATGAAATATGACAAGGTCAAGACACTCAAATATGTGACTATGGTATGATCAAAGGTATGATAATATTCCTAATTTCAAGACTCAAAAGTTATTATGGATGAACTAAGATGACCAATCCAAACTAGGAGATGCAAGATAAGCTAAGGAAAATGGTAAAATTCAATGAAAGGACTGAATAACTAAACAAGTCTCAAGTTTGACTGTATAGTCATTGTCTAGAAGGAAACTGAAAGTTGGATGCATAGATATTTTCCCAAAATTTTGAAAATTGATATATGTGGTGTACAACCCCACAAATGTGGTGTAGAATCAGTCAATTGTGGTGCACAAGAAAATGTGGGTTTCTGGCTTCCTAGGGTTTTTGATAGATGCAACATTATTTCTGAAATTTGTGGTATAATGTCTGACAATTGTGGTGTTCTAGTTTCTTGTCTCAATTTGATGTTTTCTAAATGGTTTTTTTTGTTTTGGGCAGTTTCTAGATTTGATCATAAAACATAGCAAACACTTAGAATATGGAATTGGTTCTTTTTTACTCTGACTCTCAAAATTAGTTGAGGTATTTTTGTAATTTTTCTTCCACAAAACTCGTTAAGCCTTGGTTCACAAACAATATAAGCAAGCACAACCTAGCTACGAGTAATAGGGTTATCTACTAAAGTAGGCTTACACACCTTTTGGGTTCTTTAAATATGAGAACAAGGAGTGGGTAACTAGGGTATGCTAAGGTCATGTACCACCTTAACACCCCTCACCTTGAAAAAATGAATCCCAAAAAAGGAACCGTGTCACCCCAACCAAACACCATGTGTGTTAAGTAACTTCTCATGACAATGCTATCACAATGCACCACAATAGCAAATGACAAAAAAGGTCTTAGGCTTCTAAAATAATGGTTCGTAGTGAAGGAACTCCAAATACCACTAGGGTATAGTAGTTATGGGAGACAAAAATCTTTAACCCTCATCTGGAATCACCTAAGATCATAGAGCCCACCCCCATACAAACAGTTAGATTAAGCTCACCTTTTAGTTTTTTGTACTTATATATAGCATACTAGAGGTATATACACTAGGGGTCGTTCCCTAGGATGAAACTCCATAAGAAATCCCACCCTACTCAAAATAAAAAGGGAAAGCTTGTGTATTTCTCTTTCTCATCACCCAAGAATCGCACGTAGTGCAAGGGGAGAGGATACTCAAGACTATATTATGTCACTATTTCTCATCACCAAGGAATCGCAGGTAGCACAAGGGGAGAGGATACTTTAGACAAACACGCTTTTGATAACTAACTCACATGTGTGCAAGTGCACAAAACATAGAAGACACTTGTTCCTTTTAAGAACCAATTCCAAATGTTCCTAATTTAAAAATCACAAACACACAATAGAGCCCTACAAAAAATTGGATTAGTAGTTTAACTCAAAGTCTTCTCCCAACATTTTCCACAAGTTGAAAATTGAATATCAGTAAACAAAAAAGCTTTGACCTAATGAATGCAAAAATAATAAAAAATAAAACCCCAAATCAATACCCTCTTTTTTCTTGACAATCAAATGTGGTGCGGAAAGGATCAAATGTGGCACATAGATGTGTCGTAGAAACTAACAAATGTGGTTTCGGAAATGATGACTGTGGTTTTGTAAATGGAAACTATAGCATAGGAATCAATGATTGAGGCGTTTGAAGGCACAAATGTAGCGCAAAAAATTAGTAGCTAAAAAACACAGATTTCACAAAAAATAGAAAATCTAATGATGCAAATAAATTAAGCTTGCTATCAAAATTTCAAAAAAATAACCAGAACCCTGTAAAATAATTGAAAATAGAAATAGTGAAGCAATTATAATATTTGTAAAATGGCAGTCAGATGTGGCATTCTAGGCGACAGATGCGATGCAGAAAACCTCACATATGTTGCTTCATGTGACGATTGTAATGTTTGATGGCACAATTGTGCCGCTACACAGAAAAATTGTCACACAACTAAAACTCAAAATCTCTCAAAACTTTCACAAAATTTAGTTAGTTCACGTCAGGTTCACCAATTTGTAGATAGGGGAAATTTGGATAAAAGAATGAATCAACAATAGCAACCACAAAACTATCTAAATTCAAGCCATAATGACCCTAATCTAACAATGAAGCACAAATGACAATAGAAAATAAATAATAATGTAATAGAACCTCAATTCCTATGCCATAGTTGATTCTCCTTCATTGCTCTTCTCCATTTTGCTTTGTTTTCTTTCAAATTTGTAGTATACAATATATTTGATAAGTTTGATGTTGATGTAGTAAGATCTCAAGATAATATGATAGGATAGCAAATCTTGAATATTTTGGTTCTTCAAGATGAATGATATGAGTGGTAGCAAAATATTGAAGATTGTGGTTAACCTTGAAATGAGAATGATATGTTGCTTTTATAGAAATCTCAATTCAAATGAAGGGTGGGGATTGAGTGATGATGTATGATGATAAATGGATGAGATTGATTGAGAAGAAAGGAAATAAGGATGGAAAGAAGGGACCGCAGCCCAAGAAATTTGGTGAGAAATAGGGCTTATATAAGAATAAATAAATTAAACAACTACAACAATTATTTAATTTAGGAGAGGGAAAATGAATAATTAAATAATTAAAAATAATTATTTAATCATAGAAGAAAAGAGGGATATGAAATATTAAATAATTGAAAAATATTTATTTAATAACAGTTGGAGGGAAATGGTAAATAATTAAATAATTAGAAACAATTATTTAATTATAGAGGAGAGAAAATGATAAATAATTAAATAAATAAGAATTTATTTAATTATAGAAGAAAAAGCTAAATGAATAATTAAATAATTAAAAATAATTATTTAATTATAAAAGGAGGGAAAGTGAAAAATAAATAATTAAATAAATCTGAATTTATTTTTATTATGGAATGAAAAAGCAGTTAATTAATGAAATTAATTAAATAAATGAATTTATTTGAATTGATAAAAGGAATAAAGATAGATTAATTAAATAATATAAAATTATCTGATTAATAGAAAGTGAGATTAAGAAATAATTAAATAAATAAAATTATTTAATTATGTAGAAAAGAGGACAAATTAGTGAGAAAATGTTACTTGCAAGCTCAGGACATTTTTCAGTGTCTACAACACCAAATATTTATTGATTGATTTTCTCAAACAATTAGAAGAAATTTTTTGGATGGCATTTAGTTGTGCGCAAGTGAGGAGTTTGTAGGTCTGTGGCTTGTAGTGGGTCACAACCTGCATGTTACATTTATATTTTACATGTGCACGAAGCTGGTGGGATCGACGAGTAGGAGTGTTGGTGTTGCTAGGGGTCAGTTTTTCCTCAATGTTCAAGGCTGGGATTTTTTTGTTCGGGGTTTTTGTGAATTTTTTTATGAAGATTTTTTTGTTTGGTGCCTATGTGAGGTGTAGGGGTTTTGGGAGGTATAAGGAGTCATTTTTGGCCCCATTTTTTATGTCTATGGCTTTAGGTGATGTCATTGGCTTTAATCAAAATATGGATTTTAGGGCATCTTTGTGTGTGAAAGTTTGTCTTTGTCAAAGCTTTTTGTTGCCAATAATTTTCTAAATAATGCTTCGAGGGTGGAGGGAATGGCTCCGTCAGGGGGCCCTCGTATTTCAAAAACTAATGGATGCTTGGAGAGGAGCCAAGATAGGTTAATCTTGGTAATTCAACCTAACACAATAGTGGAGGACATTGATTATATTTTGAAACATGTTTTAATATGTAAATTCATGGGGATGTGTGTCTCTCTTTCATTTGTGGAGTCCTAGGCTAGCCGAGCATGGAACCCTGAGGGCAAAATGGAGGTAATGTTGATGGCCAATAACTTTTTTATGGCGGTTTTTAACTACATGGTTGACTGTAACAAAATTTTGAGGGGGGGCCTTATTTTCATAACCAGATTGGTTTGTTCATCAAGCCATGGCATGCTAGTTTTAACCCTTCAAAGGAGCTCTCGAATTGAATTATTTTCTAGGTGTGCCTCCTTTGGTTCCTGTTAGAATCTTGGAGGAACAATTGTTTGCATATGGTTACCCTATTTTTGGGAAATTTGGTGGGTCCTTCTCAACAAGCGTTGGACAAAAGGGTACTTACTTTTGCACTCATTTGTGTTGAAATTGATTTTTAGTAACCTTCTTCTAGATTCTTTGGAAATTTGTGTGGGTTCATCTTCATGGTATAGCAACTTGATTATGAGGCTCTTCCCTTTCAATGTCAGTTGTTCCATGAGTATGGTCATCTGTAGAAAAGATGTCTTAGGTTTCACTCTTCACAACCCCATCTTAACCAACCCCCACATCATCCTTCTAAGGAGGACAAAGGAAAGGCTCCTATTTTGGGTGAAGTAGCCAATAAAGGAGGTTTTATTCCTATCAAACCCCGTAATAGGAACAGAGGACAGAAAAGAACCTTCAAGGAAAGACAAGAGGAGGAATTTTTCAATCACTTTGATGTGCCAGATGACCTTAGCCAATGAGAGGTGAACCCTAGTATGATGGCTTTGGAATCAAGTGTCTTAGAACTAGATCAAGAGGGTACTAAGTCTGTTGATTTTCAAAAACATTCAGGAGAGTGGTATGGCATTAGCTCAAATGGATATGGATCTAAACCCTATGGTTTTTGCAACTCATGTGGCCTCTATTGCTATGGATAGGCTTGAGGATTCGGTTTGGGTTGAGACCACGCCCCCTCTAGAGAAGACGGTGTCAAATTCGGAGAAAGGAAATAAGGCTTCTCCTTCCTTAGGGATTCTTCAGAAGAATCCAAAGAAAGGGGCTCCTGAGAAACCCTCCAAAGCTAGGAGAAGAAGGATTTGGATAAAATTAAGTTGATGGATGAGACGTTGGTGTAGTCAGGATTTGTCAAAACTCTTGACTCCCACTTTTCCAACTCTCAAAGATGATTATTCTCTCATGGAATGTGAAGAGCTTGAATAGCGGCCCTCGACAAAAAATTGTTCGTCATTTGGTGCGAAGTCATTCACCAGATATGTTATTTATTTAGGAAACTAAAATTTAAATGGAGAGTATGTGTAGTTTGGTGACAAAACTTTGGTGGTGTAGCCACTATCAATGTATTGGTTCTCAAGGTAATGTTGGGGGTGTGGCTTGCTTATGGAACCCATCAAATATCTATCCTCTTTGGTGGTGGTGGAACCCTAAAAAAATTTATGGCCCCATAACATTTCATGGTCACATTTCTGATTGCTCATGTCTTATTGCCATTAGGGTTTAGGGTTTATGGTTTTCATTCACATTTGCACCCTTCATCCTATTATTGGCTTATGTTCTCTCGTTGACCAGTTACATTAGGTAACTAGTTAATTAAGTGGCATCTTATGGTCTTTATCATCATTGTTTAACCGGCCCCAATATTTAGGTTACTCATCAAACCTAGGAAGTCCCCTTTTAAAAACAACTTATGCCCACGTGCATTTTAGCACCACTTAAGTTTACCGTTGGCGGTTCATCACTCATTGTGTCTTCCTTTTGACTTTCCCATGTCCATCTTGTGACGAGTGATGCACCATCCTTCTTACCTCATTAGGTTCATCACCCGTTGCATGTTACATTGTCATCGCTAGAAAGCAACCCCTAATGAGCAATGTGGTTCAGTATTTAACCCACCGTTGGCCTTACCACTATCGTCGGTTTTCTTGTGCATTCGAAAGGGGGACCAACGACTGCCAATGGGTTGAGTTACTCCCCATCATGCAGGTTCGGTGTATCGCGTGTTGAGACTGCTCCATGAAAAGTGAACGAGCGATGAGCGATAGGTTTTAAATTTTGGGCTAGGATCCTCCCACAATCAAATCAACAGTTGATATCTCACCACTAGTTTCTCATCCATCAATTGATGAGGTCCCAACTAAAAATTGGAAGACGTGATGGGCGATATGAGTTGTGTTTCTGGCTAAGATCATCTTGCGATCAAGATCGACAGCGAGCAAGTTGAGAACGATGGAGTCTGGATACAGATGGGTACGTGACAAATTTAAAAGCATCTCATCATTGTTTCTAAGTATAGATAGCAAAGCAAGTGGCAATCCTTAATGGGCCTCATTGATCGAATTTTAAATCCTGAATGATCAACGGTCAAGATTCAACATGCAGCGATTGATTTTCTACTCGCTCAAGCGAGCCAGGGTGGCCATTAAATGCAACTCGCCTCTAATTCCTCTATTTAATGAGGATTGCATGTAGTTTGTTTGATCATTCGCAATTATCAGGGTGCTGAAATGATTACCATAGGTACTGGAGGAGCAATATTTGAGTATTGAGTGAATCATCACAAAGGTGGTGGTATGATATCCCCTGGTCGGTAAGTGTCCATGCATGCATTATCGTTATCCATGTTAAGTTCCTAGGGTGGTATTGTTGTTGTAGCTCAATTGTACTCTATATCATCTTGTATGGGGTTCTTGGGGTTTTCATTTCTGTGGGTAGGGATTTTTTAAAAAAATTCAACTAGTGTTTTTCCTGCAAGATAAGTTGTGGTCAATGTTTTACTCTAGATAAAATGGGTGAGCCAAATACTCTTATCACACCAATTTGAAAATCTAGGAGGTTGAGTATGCAGGAATCACTTGCATATGTGCTTGAATCTAAACCCATTATGGAAGAAATTTCAACTGTCCCAAAGGGTAAGAGGAGTGTTTGAAAGAAGGTTGAGAAAGTCACTGTCCAAAGTACTTACAATCTGAGAAATAGGACTATTTTAGAAGAATTAGTCAAGTTTAGAGAAAAAGGGCTTGCTGAGTCTGAGAATGAATTGAAGAAGCAGAGTAAGGGTCCTAGGGTTTGTTTAGGGATTCCCAATGTTCCTGTTGTGATTTTTGATAGTTCTTCAAGTGAGGAAGGAGGATCCATCCCTGATTATGGCCATTGTCCCATTTCCCTTATGCCCTATGATGATTTGGATGATGAGGTGATAATTCCTACTCCAATTTCTGTCAAGAAACCAAGTGGGGGTGTTTACTCAGCTGCTGACAAGGCCAGGTAGCACCTGTATTCTCTTATTGAATGGTGTGCGGTTTTTGGACTTTTGTGGTGACTCAACCTTCCTATGGTTGGTTTGTTAGTCTATGTCATTGGTACTGATGGTGACTCCCCCAGTGTTGGTGAACATGTTGATTTTGATAACAACTCCTTTTGGAAGGCTTGCATACACTTTTCCAACCAATTGCTTGGTGCCCTTTTTTGCCTTTTTTCTTTCCCATGGTGAAAGAATGATTGAATATAATGGTTCGGGAAATGACCCAAATGAAATGAAATTAATTTTGAAATGATTATGAAATGTAACTATAATGAGGTTGATGCTTGTTGCTCCCTTCATAAATAAAAGGGATTTCAAGGCTTATTACAGTGGCGGAAGAATTTTGAGTCTAGAATGGTCTGGGTAGAATTTTAAGTATAGAAAATAGATTCAATGTAGAAGGCTTGATGAATATATTGGTCAATCATCTTGGATATAGGTTTTATATGTAATAGTCTTAAATAGTTCTACATGAATGACTGATATCAAAACAAATCTAATTCCAAAGCATGTACTCTCCTTTGTACTTTTTTACAAATTATGAATGAAGATATCAAGGGTCTTTTCGTTTGTCACCAATGGTTTAATTGGATGTATGGCTTTGTTTTCTTTGCTTTAGCTCAAAGAGTTAATTAAATGCTTGAGGAGATTCATAGGTCTATAAGAATTTGCATAGGATTTGGTAAGAAGTGATGTTTTGGATATCGTGAGTTTTTGTGTTGCAAGGCATTACGAAAATAGTCCATCTATTTCAGGATTAAATAATTTGTGTATTACTGGTGTTGATGGTGTTTTTTACGGCAACAACTTAGAGAATGCAATATTCTATCTCTCTTGAAAGGTTATTTTCAATAATAAATCGAAAATCACCCCAAGGTCTCTCGGTGTGTCAGGTCATGACAATGCATAAACAACTCAGATAATTATGTGAAAATCTGGTAATCACAAAGGGACCTTACTACAAGCAAACTGTATCTTTCAACTTATCAGATTTTGCAATATGATGATCTTTGATCCTAAATCTAACCAAATAATAAAGAAATAGCAAAAGATAGGGGGTGCAAGAATATGATGAAATCTAAACTATTCCTAGAATGAACAATGCAAATGGCAGATATTTGGAATGGACCAATCTCAATTAACCAATCCTTGATCAACCCACAATGCAATATCACAAGAACGGTGCAATCTTCTAAGGCATGTAGATTTTCAAATCATAGACATTCATCCACAATCGAACTCAAGCACATGTAAATATATGGTCCAGGTTGACTTCACCAGCCTACTACAATCAGATAGTTACTGGGAGTATAGACCAGAGATTGCTACAAACACTCCAAATATGAGATCATAAACACCATTCATCAAACTAAAACTAATTTAATTCTGAACACTAAACCCTAAATCTTTAAGCAATTTAAAAGATAGAACAATAAAACCATGCAAGACAAAATAACACGAGATTTCACCAGAAAAACCACAATGTCCTCAATTGCATTAAATCATCAAAAGGCTGCAACAATTCCACTGTTCTGATACAGTATTTGCTTCAAGAAATTGAATACTACTCCTACTACAAAGTACTCTAGCTCTTTCTGCTCTTACTTATCTCTACTACTTTATAGCTAACCCCTTACAATGAGGCAAGAATGCCTTTTATAGCAAATCTCAAGGTATGTCGGCCTAGCCAAACATTTACAAAATAAGAAAACCGCCCAAAACAAGTCGGCCAAGGAAAAATCAAACTAAGGCACGCATTAAATGCCAGCCATCATCCGGGTCAGCCTTGGCACAGTCCCCAATATAGTCCGGTCCAATGCATACCCTATAATAATAGGGAAGCACAAATCTCAAAATAGGCATTAATTGCCGCTTCCCCTATCCTTTCTCTGAACTGATGATCCCTGGACCCTCAAGAACGCTCCATCCAGCTCAGTGACAGGTGGCAAAGGTAATACCCTAAGCCGACATTTAATGGAGTCAATTTCATCTTTTGACTGTTCAACAATCTTGTCCCAATCCTCCTTGCTGGCCAGATATCTATCCATTACTGCTAGGTATGTAGCTGCATCATCAAGCTGGTGGCCGGTTAGAACACTCTCAGAATCCGGGGCATAAACTTCATGCCACCACTCTTTCAGCTGTTCCAGACTTAGATATTTTGGAGCAATCTTTCTCCTTCCAGTCATCACCTCAAAGAAGGCAATGCATCCATCATACACTGCAGTAAGATCACCATCAATTGATTTCTTTCATTTTTGGATCTTCTTTATAGCCTTCTGTCTAATCTGCAGAGCCTCAAACCATTCCCAGGGTTCATCCAACCTGGAAGAAGGAAGAATTCCATCCGTAGCCAATTGTTCTTTACCATGTCCCATGATGACCCTAGACTTCTGCAGCAAGAGATCCATGTCCTCCTTGTCCTGGGACAGCACATGCTCCAACAGTTCTTTAGCCCTGACCGCATCCTTTCCAACTGATAGGATTTCCTTAATGGTATCATCTCCCTTTACTTGCACATTCATCAGCCAATCTATTGCAGTTTGAGCTGAGGCCTTCATTTTTTCAATCCCGGAGATTGTTTCCTTGGGCAGAAAGCCGGGAGTAGCAGAAGAAGAAGGATGGAGAGACTGCAGAGGCTTCATTACTTCCTCCAAGCATTTCCTAAGTCTTTCGTTCTCCTTCTTCAGCTCATGCTTGGTTTGGGTCTCTTTCCTCAACCTACCGATAATCACAGCACTTGACCCTTCATATTCTTCAATGTCCTGTTCCATGGAGGCCGGTCCAAGGTTGATAGTTTGCACATTGTAATCTTGACCAGTGACCTCCTCTCTTGTCTTGTCTGCGGCAGGAGTGGCAATGTGGATGACCCTGTTATTTGCCTCATCTCTTTCCACCTTGGACACCACCTTAGCTGCCTTCCTTTTCTTCCCTTTGCCAATCTTGGACAGCATTTCATCCCAATCCAAGGGAGTGTCTTCAACTACCACCTGCTTCTTTCTTGCAATCTCCTTTTCTAGCCAGTCCGGGGCTGCAGGCTCTACCCGGATTTCTTCTGTTCTGACTTCTTCCGGCTGTTCTGTCATTTTCTCTTCTTCCTCTGCAGTTATTTTATCCTCCTCTTTCTCAGGGAGCTGCTCACCTTGATCAGTTTCTTCAAGCTCCACCTCTGGTTGTACCGGTGATGGGGTTTTAGCAGGGATGTCTTCTTCCGGCTCAGGTGATCCACGACCTCTATCACTTTCCGGAGAATCTTCATATTGCACCAAAGGAGAAGTACGTCTTTCCTCCTCTTCAACTTCCAGCTCTGCTGCTTCACTAAAGAGTGCCCCTTCCTTGAAGAGCTCCGCCTCTCCGCTAATTTCATGCTCCTCCGGAATTTCTGGCTCAGGTGCGCTTGGTGGAGGAGAAGCAACCTTGGATGGCTCCGTGACTGGTGACTTTGGAGGAAGATCCATCTTTTGCACAGTGTCCTTCGGAGAGGGAGTCCTAGATCTCCTCATGTAAACTTTTGTCTTTTCTCCTCCTGAACTCTCCACATCCACAATAGGGGGCTCATCTTTTGAGGCAACCTGACCCTTCTTCTTTGAAGTTCTGGAGGTTCTTGTCTTCTTCGGTGGTGGAGGAGCATCCTCCTCTTTTTCTTTTTCCAACTCTTCCTCATCAGAAGACTTGCTAAGCTTCAAAGTCTGCCATCTCCTTTTTCCTTTTGGCCTCCTTTTTGTTTCAGGCTCACTTTCCTTGGGTCCTCTGATTTTTATCTTGAACGGTGAGCTCTTTGCAGTTTTCCCTTTGGGGTCATCATCCCCGGATTCCTCTGAAGTAGACATGGGATTGAGGTCTCCCATCAAATTGAAGGTACAAGTTACCTTCTCGCTTTCCAGCTCCCAAACCTTATGCTTCAACCAGGAAGAGGTGAATTTCATAACCGGGGCCATTAGGTCTTCTAACTCTGTAACCTCATCCTCATTCCAATTGATATCCCCGACTGACCTGTCTTTCACAGCTTCATAAGCATGATCCTGTACCAGGTTTCCATCATCTTCTAGTTGGTCTGGGATCAACTTAACATTGTACTGTCTGATTGCATCGACAGGGAGTCTGGAATACCTTTTCTTCCTGGCCTCAAGATCATCTTTGATGTTGGCCCAATAGTCCTCTAGGTCACTTTTATGCCGGTATTCCCTAGTGGCCTTCTTCTGTGCCTCTCCTGTGATATCAAAGTTCATCCTCTTGGAATGGAAGGAGAAACCATACGCTGCCAACTCTTCTCCTGCAGTATGTGCTGACTGGATGGAAGGACACACTTCTGCCACACCAATCCCAAGAGGAAAATCTCCACCGAAGCCTGTCTTATGCTTTTCTTTCTTCACAATGGCATCAAACTCACAAATCTGCCTCACAACCTCCAACAAAACAATGTGATCAGTAGGATACCGAGGTAACCTATATGGAGCGACCGGGCATCCATCAATTCTAAGGTAGGTGAAGGTGGGAAATTGGATGAACCAGGCGCCATAATTCTTTATCAGCCCTTTGGCTCCATCCGACAGTCTCATATGTTCAGCATTCTGGAGCATCCTGGTGATATGCATCGTGAAGGCATCATTAGCCCTGCGGTAGTCTTTGTGTCCCAGGTGCAGTTCCGGATAGATCTCATAGATTATGTCCTGTCCGAGTGTCCCTTGTGGATTCAAACCCCTATATGGGTAGAATCTGGCTAACACATATATGACATAAGAGGACATAGTGAACCTCTTAGTCTCCAGAACATTCCTCAGCTGTTTGTCAATTTCAGCACTAATAAGCCCTGCCCAGTGATAGTTAGTTCCTTGCTCAACCTTGGTGATCACGTGGACCATCCAGCTCTCTAGCACTCCGGCAGTCTTCAAACCAGCCGCTCTGCTCAAAAATGTTATGGCATCATAAACATCCGACCTGAACTTAACTCTGTGCAACTGCTTAGGCAATTTAGAATGGTGGGACTTTGGTTTCTCTAGCCACGAATTGATTATCTGTTGAGTCTTGACTGGCTCATTCTCATAGTATGTTTCGGCTGTGTCTATGTTCAGAGCACACACTGAAGGCAGGTCAGGCATGTCAAAGGCCTAAGCAATGGAGACAGGACTGAAATTAGCCAAGACCCTCCCCTCAGTACTGACCACCCTTTGTGTATCAAAATCGTACTGCCGAGCACACTCAAGAATCAGCTCATAACATTGGATCGCTGGAGGAAAACCAGCCACATGCACAAGTCCGGACTTCATCATTCCATTTCTTAAGGCTGATAGATCCTTTTCAGCTGTCCTCTGCTTAAACTCTTCATACCTCCAAGCTCCCACATTAGTATCAGACACTTCGGACCATACGGAGGATATCCTGCTCTCAGGAAGCTGACTCTTGATATCCAATCTTAATCGTTCTGCCTCAGAAATGGATGACCCCTCCATGCCACCCTTAGATTTCCCGGCAGCAGCTTTACTTGATTCGGCCTGCACTCACAAAAGACATCATTAGTATTTAATTATCATGCATATTTCAATCCAAAGGTTAGCATAAAATTATATAAAGCAATTAAAATCCATCGCAAACTGCTAATCTTTGAAAATCCAGAGAAATGAAGCAGTCCGGGAAAACCATGTAAATCGGGAAAATCCAGTCAGGGCGGAATTTCGGAGAAATCCGACCCAGATGGATTCCTGTTGCCAAGTCATCATAAGTCACATAAATCGTTAGTACAGCCCAAAAATCATTAGATTATCATGAAATTTACTCGTTAGCAACAAGAATTAAGCAATTAGCATTCACTCCATTAGTCCTATCTTCGAAAAATCAAAAAGGATAAGGCCAGAAAGGAAAACCGAAAAAATCCGGATGCGACGGATTTTCGCGGACAGCTAGAAATGTTTCGGAAATTACTCCAGTCCGTGGAATAAGCCTAAACCGGGAAAATCCGGGTGTGCAGAAATTCCGCGGACACCACAGGAACCCGACGAACAATGACACGCGAACTGGCGACCGAACGATGATGCAATCTTTCCACTTGGATTCTAACGGTCCTGAAGTTGATGCTAATCAATAAAATTCAGAATGCAAATGGTTCCAAACTCTCAAAGCCTTCAAATGATGAATTCCCATGGTGAAATGGCGATGCCCTAATTTTGATGAAAAACCTCCCGCCATGAGAACCAGGGTGAGTCCATGGTTTTAAAATATCATTCGATAAAAATCAGTCTAAGGCACTCCGAATCCTCTCAGGGCGGGGGTCAACGTAATACAAGGGTAAGCTTGGAAAATCACCACAAATCCGTTATTCTGGGCCAAGTACCAAGACAACCCTAACCTCGCAGATGGCAAATTTTGCACAAAAAGGGCAAACAATCTAACCCGGAACCCCCCGAACGGACGCACCCACCGTCTAATGGATAAATAGCGCTCATATGGCGTGGGTGATGAGTTCCTTCGAAAAATGGGTCAAACCCTAACTCGATAGGAAGGAAATCGTGGCTAACATGAGCCGACATGAAATGACCACCAATCAATACGGGAAACTCAATCATTGCGTAAACAAACAAGAGGGGCCATCAATAACATACCATGGATCAATTCAGACGAAACTCGAACTTTGGAGAAGCAAACTACAAAATGAACACGCCCAGGCAACGCAAATCCAGGCACCGACACCCAGCAATCCACACGCACAAGCCACTTGAGATCAATCTTCAAAGCTCAAATGAAACGCTTAATCGCCAGAGCAATCAGCAAGGTGAACGATGAAGTCAGAATGACGCTTAAAAGGTTTCAAATCCGCCCATATACCCGTCCGAGCAAAGGTATCCTGGTCATTAATGAGCGACAAGACACTTCTGACAAATCCGGAACCCGAGCCCGAGACATAATATCAGAAAATCTCAAGATACGCGGAAACGCAGATTTCGCGGAAATGCAGAAACCGGGGAAATGACGAAGTTCGGGATTTTGGCAAAGTCTGGGAAAATCCGTCCAAACCGGAAAATCTTGGAGTCGGATAAAAACCCGGATTCAGAGAATCCAGCCAGAAACAGACAAAGAACCAGGGCCCGTGAAATCTGCCGGAGCTGGAAAATCCCGGACCTAGGTGAAAACCCGGATTTTGCCTCAAACTCAATTTTAACCAATTTAAGCCTCAGGGCAAGGTCAAGGCCAGCAAAACCAACATGTCAAGATCTCAGAAAGATAAGTCCAATAAAACCAAAGGTCAAAAGACATACGAAAAGAGGGTCCCTACTCCAAGGGCGTAAAAAAACCGCACAACAATTGGGTATTCCATATTTGACTCCATTTACCCAATTGATGAGGCATTGGCCTGTTTAGTAAGAATTTGTGTAATCAAATGAATTGGTGATATGCCTAGCCATAAGTTCAAAATAAGAACAATAATCATTAAAATCTTGTCAATTTTGAAATGTAAGTTTGAAATACACCCTTGTTCCTAGCAAATGGACAGTTATTTACCTAAAGATCGACCAAATCTTTAGTGGATTATGTCAATCTGCATGTCATAGGAACCAATATGTGCCTAAAAGTGTTCTTCATCAAGAAAATTAAAATGAACACCATTGACAACACCCTCCTAGGTCTCACAGAGCCTAAAGTGCAGGAGTAAAGACTTCAGAATTCTTTACTCGTTGTGTTGGCCACTAGCCTAGGAATGTCTTAAACATAAGGATTGGCTCTCCTTTAGAGAATTCTAGGGTTCAACTGGAAAAAACACCAACAGGTGGATTTTCAATAAGTATTCTATCTATGTGGTTGCTTTGAGTCTAGAGTCTGGAGAGATTGTTCTTTTATCTAATATTTATGCCCCAACTAATATACCTAGAAATTTACATCTATGGTCTCATACTCAATTTATTCGGAGTACTACTCCTTTGTATCCTTTGATTATTGCTGGAGACTTTAATGCTATTACTAATTTGGACGGAAAAAAGGGAAAGAATACTAAGGTTGGAGTCGTCAACTTTTCTTCTCAAGTAAAATATTTCTTCCTTAAATCTAGTGGATATAAAACCTAGTAATGGTCAATATACTTGGAACAACAGGAGGTGTGGTAAGGACTATATTGTTGAGAGGCTTGATAGGTTCCTAGTCTCTTGTTTTTGCATCGGTGGATCTTAGACTACTAGGTCTGAGATAGTGGATTGGAAGGGTTATGATCATTGGAAAATTAAGTTATCTGCTTCATTGGCTCATGTTGCTAAAATTCCTTTCAAGTTTCAACTTATGTGGCCGTGGGAACCTTCTCTGCATGATCATATGGCTAAGTGGTGGAGCTAGGGTAGACCTATTTTTGGCACTGTGATATACTATTTCATCAAGCATTTGCAATTTGTGAAGTATTGGCTCAAGAGATGGAATAGGCAATGTTTTGACAATATCTTCCATACTAAGGTTATTGCTCAGGCTAGTTTGGATGCTATCACCTGTGGGATTGGGGAGCATGGCCTCTTTGATGAATCTCTTGATGAGTCGAATGCTTTGAAAGCTCTCGAGGAGTGTGAGTTGTGGGAGGAGATTTATTGGAAATAGAAGGTGTGGGTTGAGTGGTTGCAGGAAGGGGATAGAAACATAGCTTTCTTCTTTAACTATGTGAAGGCCGAGAGACATAGTATTTTGATCCCTTATCTTGTGAACACTAAAGGTGATCATCTTACCTCTCTAGGGGATATTTCTAGTGACCTATTTCTCAGTATTTTGCTTCTTTGTTCAAGGAGGATTCCCCTATTGAGTTGGAGGAAGAAAATACATCCTTCTTTGGTTTCTATGGAAATGAATGAGCACCTCATGAGCTTAATTTCCATGGATGAATTGGAGGTCACTATTTTTTAGATGAAGAAATGGAAAGCTCCTAGTCCTAATGGGTTTCCTATAGAATTCTTTCATAAATTCTAAGAAATCGTAAATTTGGATTTATTAGAGGCGGTGCATGAATCTCAAGGGAACAAGCAGATGTTGAGGGCTATGAACTTCACATTTCTTTCCCTTATTCCCAAATGTGATGCGGAAATGGGCTAAGTTTGTTTCGACCCATATCCCTTTGTAATGTGGTCTATAAGGTTCTATCTAAGTTGATTGCAAAAAGATTGAAGCGGTGGATTAGCAAGTTGGTCTTAGAGGAGTAGGGGGCTTTGTGGTTGGCAAGCAAATCTTGGATGGAATGGTAATTGTGGTTGAAACTATTCACTCCATGACATCCTCAAAAAGAAAAAACAATGTTTATCAAACTGGACATGGAAAAATCCTATGATAGGGTCAAATGGTCATTTTTTGTAGAAAGTGCTTGGTGCTTTTGGTTTTGCTATGGAGTGGGTATCATGGGTGATGAGTTGTATCACGGCTACTTCCTTCTTGGTGTTGGTTAATGGGGAGCCTTCCACCTTGTTTGGGGCGACCAGAGGTCTTTGTCAAGGAGACCCTTTGTCTCCTTATTTATTCTCCTGGTTGAGGGTCTGGGGAGAGTTATTAAGAGTCATGTTAATCAAGGCCTAATCCAAGGGTGGAATTGGGTTAATGGCTTGCTTCCTTAGTCACATTTGCAATTTGTTGATGATACCACTCCGATGGGCGTTGTTAAGGTCATAGAAGTCACTAATTTCCACAAGGTGTTGGACATTTACCTCGCAGGTTCAAGACAATAGATCAATGAAGGTAAATCTTCTATATTCTTCTTTAACACTCTTATGCTTATTCAACAGTGGATTGCCCATATTCTGATATTTTAGATTGGTCATTTTCCTTTGACCTATCTTCGCATTCCTCTCTCTCCACTAGTATCCTCCCTAGAGGATCTTGGCAAAGTATTTTAAACAAGTTTCATGTGAAAGTGAATCACTGGACCCATATGTGGCTATCTTTTGTGGGTTGGGTGTTGCTTTTAAAGTTGGTGGTGTAGGCTCTTCCCACTTATAGTTGTATGCTTCAGGTGGCTCCTCCAAGCTTTATTAAGGATTTGGACTCTCTCGCTCAACAATTTTTTATGGGTAGGTAGTTTGGCGTCTTCAAAGTGGAGTCTTGTGAAGTGGAAGACCGTTGGAAAACCAAAGCAATTGGGTGGTCTTGGGCTATGGTAGGCCAGTCTAACTGGTTTGGCTTTTATCGGCCAAGGTATATTAGAGATGTTGCATTGAACAAGATCATGTTTGGGCCAGGATTATCTCTAATAAATACTTGAAGGGGGTGGTGAAGGAGGAGGTCCATCAATTTTCACTGTTAGGTAAAGGCTCTGTTATTTGGAAAACACTTAAAAACGAAGCCAAGCTTATCAAGGATGGTTTGTTCTGGATCTACAACAGGGGGTTTGATGCTCTCTTTTGGTATGACTCTTGGGATGGTTTTCCCCCAATCATGACTAGGCATCCTAATTTGTAGGAACTTTGTCACTGCTTTCTGGAGGTCAGTTGGTCCCAAGCTGAGGATTTCAAATCTACTCAATTTTGTGGGAAAGTGGAAGTGTCTAGATGGAAGGACCCTAGTGAGTGGTATGTTGAGGGATTCAAAGAGGATCAGGCTGAGTTAAGAAATATTCTAGCTGGTAGAGTGTAGCTCATTTAAGGAGAGGGATATTTTGGCTTGGAGCCTAGACCCCAAGGGGGTTTACACAGTGGCTAGTGGTTACCAAAAGCTGATTTTTTGGAAGTACGGGGGGATGGAGGCTTCTTGTGGACTTTAGCCTGGAATAGATGCTTGAATTGGGATAAACTTCTAAGGCGTGGTTTTCATGGACCATCTATATGTGTTCTTTGTGGCTACTGTGAAGAGGATTCATCCCATTTGTTTTTCCACTACCCTTTTTTCAAGCTTATTTGGCACCTTTGGTGGGGTATCTAGAGACATCCTTGTGTTCATGCTTCTTCATTGATCGAATTCTGGAGTAGTTTGGGGAGGCCTCCAACATAGGTTTCTTTCCTCCATATTGTCTAGAATATTGGTCTCGCTTTCATCCTCTGGTAGATTTGGCTTGAGAGGAATTGTAGGATTTTTCTTGGAAGTTGATGATTCAACAGGTTTGGAAGAGATTTGTTGGTATGATTCAAGTGGCTATGGAAGCTAAATGTGAAGTGTCCTTTGGAGAAGGGGGATGAAGAGATTGTGAATAGCTTGGACCTACATGGTCTAGTGTTTGACTCTTTCTATGTTTAAAGGGGTTGTCATGCCAAAAAGAAGGTTCAAAGAGATGGCAGTTGGTTCCCTCCTTTAACAGATGTTTTAAAGATCAATACTAATGGCTCTTCAAGGGGTAATCCTAGGCTTGCTAGGATTGGTGGAATTGAAAGAGATAGCTTTGGAAAGGATATATTCTTCTTCTCAAATCATAAGGGGCAGCAAACCAATAACTTCATGGAAGGTTTGGTGATTCTTTTTGCTATTGAGAGAGCTTGGGCTATTGGTTGGTGTAACATCATCTATGAATCAAACTCTCAAAATCATTGTTAATTTATAGACTAAGCAAAAGTTGGATGGGATTAATTAACAACTTGCCTTTGTTGCTAGCCAAATTTTGAGACTAAGTTCCATGTTTGAATCTACTTCATTTACTCACATTCCACGTGAGTGGAACAAGGTTTTTGATTGTTTGGCCAAATGGGTTTTTGAGCATGCTAAAGGCTAGCAAGTTGAAAGCTGGGAGCAGTTATCCTGAGATTATTCGTATGATTTAGAGTGGCTAATCTCGGAGGACATGGTTGGATGATGGCTTTTAGTTGGTTGGTCTTGTTGAATGTTCTACTTGTTTGGTGGATGTTTGCTATGTTTGGGGCTCTTGGTTATTTCTCTGGGTGCCTGTTTTGGACCCTGACTACTATGTACTAGTGTTTTTGAAGATGCAATAAAAAAATTACCCTCTTTATTAAAAAAAAACACAAAATATTTATCTTGTTTCTCTATAGTATTTATCTACTATTCTATTATATTGCTTGTGGATCAATTCCATGCACAAATTGAGTATAACTAGATGATTATTTTTCTCAATAATTTTAGTTGAAATTGATTAGATTGAACACATCATGTTTAATATTATAGGTGAAATTATGGAAAAATTCATTTCTATTGACAAGAGTGTTCCCAAGGTTTACACAAAGAGGAACCTCCAACAAATATCTTCTCAATAATATTGGCTCCTTAACATATTTGATTTCATGACCTTCTTAGCTAAGAAATTTAAACCTCTCATAGAGAGTTCTCCCTTATTAATTAATTACTCCTCCCTCATGGTGAGCTTCATTACAAACACAAAGTTAGATGAAGATGATCTTCTTGTCAACACTAATATTGCACCCATGCTCATAAAGATTTAGAGAGACAAGTCATGTAGTGTATGAAGGAAACCAACAACACAGTGGAGTTGTGTTTCATAAATATTTTATTTAATCTTCAAGAAAATTATGATGAGCAAACCTAATGGTTGCTACAAATTAACTTCTATCACCTATTGAATAAACACACCATAACTCATTTTATCTAACACTTAAATTATGGTAAAAAATATATCAATGAAACATTTGAAATAGACTCATAAAAGAGAGAACCTTTCAAATAAAATGAAAGAAACAGCTAATTTAGTCTATTAAAGGCATAAAAAGGAAACATACACATTAATATTTTCATTCCAACTCATTTTCAATTCTAATAGAGTATTGGTGTTCTTAAAACCCTTGTCATCATGTGAATTCTTCTAAAAGGAAGAACCTTTCTAATAAAATGAAAGAGTAGGGATTCTTTAGCCCACCAAAGACAAGAAGGAAACATACACATTGAGATATTCATGCTTACCTCATTTTCAATTGTCAAATAGAGTATTAGTGTTCTTAAAACCTTTGACATTATATAAGTAAAAATTTCATATGATGATCATGGGAACAAGAAAAAGTCGTCTTGTAAAAGTCTTTGAAAAGATCATATATAATAGAAATAGATAATAAATGATTTTTACGAAACACAAAATGTGATTCAAAATGTTGATGCAAAAATTCAGACACAATCTAATTCAGAAATTTTAGCAATAATCTATATGGATAGTGGAAATCTGCTATCTCTAATAAAAAATATAATTATTAAATTCGAAATTAGAATCAAATATACCAATCTAAAATCCTGTGTCACATAGGAATTTCTTTCACAAATAATAATGATTGGAAAGAGAAGAAACTTAGTCATAATAAGGAAGATGCTCAAGTCTATTAAGAACTCAACTAATGTATTAAATGTAGTGGTATTTATCTCAATCCTTTCCGGTGCATGCAACAATAGTTGAAGACAGGTTCGTTCAAACAAGGATATGATACATAAATATTGGGATATGCTTACATTTAAGGTTCATTCAAACAAGGATATGATTACATTAAGGTTTTAGCTTAAGTAATTTTGAGATCCTACATCCTCAAACTTGGGTATCATTTGGCTTTTGGGTAGGGCCTTCGCCATTGGAGCTTACTAGGGATATCTAAGTATTAGGCTCTGTAATATCATGCAATCTATAGTCATCCTCCTGTGTTATGATGGGTCGCAAGAGTAACCCAAACCATAGATGTAAAGTCTTCTATTTTGTCAAGTAAAACAAATTTGTTATTTTCATGAGTTTGCTTTTACATCTAATTCATGATGATTAGAATAGATATAATTGCTGTCCACCAACCCAATGTAATATAAAATCAGAACACAAAGAGTTAAATCATTATTCTGCAAAATCTCTGATTTGGTTTGAATATTAACAGGTTGGCCATGAGGATTATAAGTAATCATTGAAACCTTATCCTTTGGCCAGATGTTGGCATAATCAAATACCTCATGCAAAAAAGAGCGCAGTGAACCTTGTACTTTACAATGATCAAGAGGGAGTTGTGTAACTGTTTAACAAGGCAGAAGAATTTTCCCCTGATCTCAGAGCATGGAGAACAAATAGGACGAGCTTACTGATCTAGGGGGCAGTGGAAAAATGTCTCAAAGCTACAAGGGACATTACAATGGCAAAGATAAACCATACAAGGACATTACAGCTGGTGTTCAATAACCATGGGATGAATTGAACAAGCAGTCATGCTACATTGATGAACTCGAGTATATTAACTCAAATTATATTCTGAAGATTTTGAATCAAGTGACAATAATAATAATGTAATGTAATTTGGAAGACAATGATTATGAAGTGATTTAAACTCCATCGATGAGACTTTTGAAAGTTGTATGCTACATCTCAATGGAATTGCACACCATTAGGAGATGCACAATTTTAACTAATTATAGAGCGGCCACAAAGAATAAAGTGCAGGTTTACAATAAAGAATGCAGTGGACAGTCTCACACAGCACCTTCTGAAGTGGCGAACTTTTTTGAGCCAATATTATGCACGTAGTGACTGATAAAACCTTTGGAATGTGCTTAATCATTTGTAGATAGTTCTCCATGTAGATGTGCAGTGCGAGATCCACATAAGGCAAATTCTTTGCTTTATAGTGTTGAGGATTGCCAGAATTTCTTCTTACAAATTAAAACTTTTTCTTTCTCATTTTGACTGTCTTCTGTGCCACTTTTCCTGCAATCCCATCTCATGCCAGAGGCAAGATTGGATGCACTATCTACAAAATATGGAGTCTCCCGGAGAATGACAAAGCCATCAGATCTTAACATTCTGTCCATTTCCAGCAAAACGAATTTCATCTCACATCTGTCCCAAGAGACAACAGAAAATCATCACTTTAGTAAGTGTTTCTAGGCTTCAGCAGTCCATAATAATGAAAAAAAATCAGAAGACCTGTGAAACATTTTCAAACACATCTACAGATCCTGGGTCTTTTACAGAAATCTCTTTGCATAATTATGGACTGTGGTTATGTTGTGCATAGATGCATGCCTTGTGAAAATGTTAATCCCTACAAAAAAGGGGTTTTAAATATGCTGAAGCTCTGAAGATGATGAGAGCTCAATGTCCACTGCCCCAGGTAAATCCACCTCTGGATTCATTGGTGCATGTGGCATCAGTCCATCCCAAGCTTTGAGCTTAGGAGTCCTAATAAGTGTGGGATAGCTTTTAAGTCCCGAGCTTCACCAGCTCTAAATAAAGTTTTAATATATATATATGCAACAGAATACCGTTGTTGCTGCAAGTGTACAATTTAGTCTCAATGACCACTAGACATGCCTGTTTGTATTGAAACATAAACATGAGATTACACACCTGTGACCTTCTGCAGTGAAAAGTCCATCGAGGTGCAACAGATCGTACGTTCTAGGATATGTCGAGAATGCCTCGCACCTGAAGAAACAAGTAATTATCAAGTCAGACATGAACTTCCAACCTAGAATTGTGCCACAAAGAAACCCAAGTAAATTTATTGAATGAGGCAGGTAGAAGACATCTTCCTACCAGTCATTGTATGTGCCAATTAAGCCACGGTCATAGACCAAATGTAAGGAATTAATGCCATAGGATGAGACAACATTCATGACCCACACAGGATCCTTTATTAAAGCAGCAGCAAAACCTCCATAAAGAGTGTTCATATCCATGACATTCCTTATTTTGTCACTTCCAAGCTCCGGCAGCAATGTTTTGTAGTATTTAACTCGTTTCACCCATTTCGCATTATCCTTTTTGAATGAATAACTACTCCCTCTAGGCACTGTTCGAATTCGAGCGGGGTCAACATTTAGACGATCTGGCCATCTTGGAGTCAATCCCACCCCCAATCTCTTTAAGTTAGAATTTACAGCTACAATACAAGGCCTCAGAGGCACATACCTGCACTAAAATGGATCAGAGAAGTTTGAAATAAAAGGAAAATTTAAGGATCAATATCACATAAAAGGGCAAGGTCATCCCAGCAAACAGCGTCAACATGCAAATAGTCTCCCTTGGATGCAAAAGAGATTATTCTCACAAAAGGTAAATGTAAAATATAAGAGCTAAATTAAAGATCATAATGCATTCAAACTTTACCATGCTGCATCTGGTTCGATGCTGTCGTCGCATATTGGAGGATATGCAGTTTCTTTCCGACTACCATAGCAATTATCATCTACTGGCTTCTGCCACACAGCAATATCATCTTTTGTGCTATGTAGTTTGTAACACATACCAGTCAAAAGATTTTGTAGGGAATCAAAATTGGTTTTCTGCTCTTCTATGGTCGAATTCCAGCCACGCCAACGGTTTTCATAGTTTACAGGAGGCCCAGATAGCACCCAGAACCCTCCCGGTCTCAACACTCGGTCAATTTCCATCAAGTAAATTCCACCTGCAGCAGAATGAAGTTGTTTATTTAAGCACTTCAAGGATAGGTTAATAAGTAAATTGTCCCTAGTTCCAAAATGATGTATTTCAGATTTCCAATTCCATTTAGAGTCATCATACACCAGTTGAAAACCATAGACCAGATAGGACTTATACCTACTTGAAGGAGTATTTCAATTCACACTGCAAAAATACTTGGAAATGTTAAGGGGTGTTTGCTCACAGGTAGAGATCTTGTAAGCACAACTGGGATATCATGGTTTTGAGACCTATTTGGTCCATGGTTTTCACCAGGACCAAGTGCCTCCTCAGATATGCCTACAGTACTCTTTGGACCTTTAAAGTTTAAACATACCTAAAAATTACATTGGACATGAATTAAACACTCCACCTAACTTCAGTAACCATCTTCCTGTTGCCCTCTTTGATCCTGACTAGACTGATTTTTGTCTTCTTTCTCAGGAGAAGTGCCATCTGGTTTGGAATCAAAAATCCAAATTGCCCTACTCTTCTTAACCTAGTCCTCCCAGCTAAAGAACTCAAGAATTTTTAAAGCATTCCTCCTTCAAAAAATGTACCTTCAGGTAAACATTCTAGACATTTAAAAACAGAAAAGAGGTTACAAATAGTAAATATTAGCTTCCCATTTGTCTATTAAGAATTACAAGTAGATTCTAGTCTGGCAAACTCTATTCTTGTCGGAGTAAATTATAAATATTTTCTTACTAGCAGTTTGCTGAATTGAGAAGCCATAGGCAATGAATAGATAGCAAACAATTGAAATTTCCCAGCTTCAGATCTTAGGGAAAATCGTATGGCGATTGAGTTTTGAAATAAGTTAAATACAGCCTAAAGAAACAAATATCTTTTCATGATCTTGAAGAACTAAAAACTGTTTTAAGACTTGTAAACAAAAATTATTAGGCAAAGGTCTGCGTAAGGGCCTGAGCACACACTTTTCAAAAAAATCACACTAAAATCTCAAACCTACAAATCAGGCAGTTAGTATAGCAACATGGTTAATTTCTTGAACAGCATCCATAATATCTGTGTTCCAATCTACAGTCCATAAACCCTAAATCTGCAAAATACTGAAAACGAAGACAGAAATCTTTCCGAAGACAGAAATCTGAACAGCATTCTAGAGTTGACAACTTGACTTTCAAATCACTGTGGGTAAAGACATAAATCAGTTGCATGGAGGTCTTGCCCATTCTGCAAAGAGTATCAATAATAACCGTAAGCAATATTGCAATTTCGTTCGAGCAAAGTTACATTCTTCTTTTGGCCATGGCGATTCCCATTCTTTGCTC
>VDFB02022773.1:0-22635 GCA_007258455.2 Sequoia sempervirens | reverse complement strand
AAGAATAGAACATCAAGAGCTAGTTACTTCTGATAAATATTTTGCACTAAAAAATTGTAGGAGATAAAATTCATTGTGTGGAATTAAACAATATGTTGTCACTATTTGAATCCTAGAGAGAGGAATGACAATTCTATAAAAAATTTAAAGTGAAACTACCCAACCGAATATTGGAAATACATATTATTCAATTCTAAATAGCATACTCTCCCTCTTCTAGCCACCTAGTAGGGAAATGAGACTATTTTAGAGGCCTAGGAGATGAGGGAGATAAAATACACTCTTTTAGCTAAGAATATAAAATCATCAATAGGTGAGGCATTCAAGAAAATATTAGCTTATAATCTGAGATCTCAATTGAGGGTGAAATAACTTCTTTCACCTTCTTTGAAGGGTGCAAAATAGTACTAGGCTACACTTTTGTAGTTGAATGATCTAAAGTGGCTTGAGATTTATCCTATTAATCACCAAGACCAACACTTTTTACTTTATATTGATAGATCATTGTTCTTTTATTCTCAAATTTTGATGACATGGGAAACATTGCAAACCAAGAAATATTGACTAGTCAAGGATGTGATTTTGACACAGGGATCTTCCAAATGACAATATTTAATTTTGTGCTTTATGGATTAACATTGAAAAATGTGTTGGTTAGATTAAGGTAAAACACACATTGGGTGTGAAAAATGTTACCAATTTAAAATTGTAAAAATTCCTTAGGATCATTGATGAAGTCAATCCCAACACAAGAACACTAATGTGGATGAGTCTGATAAAATATACCAAGCTTAACACAAATGATATTCCCTAGGGAGGTGGCAATAGTATGTGAAAATTTCTAGCATGGAAGGAGTAAGCTCAAGAAGTTAAGCCAAAATAGAACATGAAGTTTCTTCTCATCTAATATAGATCAAGATCTCACATCTACAACTTAAAGGCCAATAAAAGACACAAACATAGCAAGGAACGTGTTAAAGGATAACATTAACATGGCTAGCCTCAACAAAAAAAAAGGAATCCTTTAGTGAGGTTCTTGATGCCATTGTGCGGTCCATTCTTAGTTGTCCTAGTCCTAGAGCATGCATTTAGGGGGAGTGCGTCCAAAAAAATACTATACTATAATGAAATTATCAAGTAATTTACAAGAATTATCAAACTCAACAATGAATAAAAATACAACCAAAAAATGTGTACATTGTCAAATACCTTCAAGACAAATTTCTAAGATTTTTTGTTTGACGAAGCCATTGTATAAAGTCATCAAACTATCAACACCAAAATGAACTAGTAGATTGAAATAGTCTCATTTCCCTACTAGGTGGCTAGAAGAGTGATGCAGGAGCATCCCTAGTTGCAAGCAATCTTGCATCAACCAAAATTATCTATATTCATGTTTCTTGCATTTCAGTAGTTAGCTATCAGGACCCAGTCTCAGTATTTCATACCACATTATACCACATCAAGTTACATCAGAGCTCGCAGAGCAGGATATATGATCTTCATGGTAACATCTACATCATATCCAAAATTCAAGTGTTTTGGAGATTCGAGTACAAAGTTATCACTAACAAAATATCAGTTGTAATTGGACAGAGAGCATTCATAGATCAGTCTTGGCTTTTCAAGTGTGCAGACCCATTATGTGACTTGTGAAGCTCAAGAAACCATTTCATAAGGATGCACATTCATCGCTCGGAACCTTCATTCTGATCCACATCATGTTTGTCCAGGGATCAAGGGAAAATCATATGTTTTGGCCAACCTTCACATGTTTCATCAACTTTGGGGTTTGAGACCTCTTGAGGCCAACGTGGACCTTTTCTGGAGCTAGGAAATGATATATATAAGCATTGTGTAGTTGCATTAGGTAGTAAGCTATTGATAGAGAGATTCTAGTTCGCATTGTATTTTCTAGGCTTAGTGCCATATCTTTTTATAATCTATAAGCCAGAAGGTAGGGCATGTTGCTAGTGAATAATTGATCATTATATATACATGTTTGATTGTTATTTCAATTCTTTGAGTTTCTGTTGTGTTTACTCTTGCTGCAAGGTTGGACAATCCTATTCCTAGACCCTCCATCCTTGACTGCACCAAAGAGGGAGAGTATGCTATTTAGAATTGAATAATACGCATTTCCAATATTCAGTTGGGTGGTTTCACTTTAGAAATTTTTTAGAATTGTCATTCCTCTCTCTAGGATTCAAATGGTGATAAAATTTTGTTTGATTCCAGACAATGAATTTTATCTCCTACAACTTTTTAGTGCAAAATATTTGTCAGAAGTAACTAGCTCTAGATGTTCTCTTCTTGCAAGAAGTGAA
The DNA here is from genome assembly GCA_007258455.2 of Sequoia sempervirens. NCBI lineage: Eukaryota > Viridiplantae > Streptophyta > Pinopsida > Cupressales > Cupressaceae > Sequoia > Sequoia sempervirens. The sequence continues at coordinate 20,308 of VDFB02022773.1, read as the reverse complement.
GACTAATAGATTTTCTCTAGATGATTTTTTTCTCGCTATTATCTAAGGACTTAAGCCAAAAATTATTCTAGCCATCTTAAAGCATGCCTCACTAATCATCTAAGAACCCCTTATTCAAAGATAAGACCAAATGAAAAAGTAAGTAAATTGAGAAGACCCAAAGTGAAAGAGGTTCTAGCTACATCACATGGACTAATCTCTATAACAAGGCATAGTGTTAGACTAGGCCACACAATGAAACCTAATTGATAGTAGGATATATATCAAGATAAATTTATCGCATATTCTTAAACACTTATCTATATTTTTATATTTAAGTTTGATTCTCTATCACAATACATCAATTATCTAGAAAGTCAAAATTGTCATAGTATCCAAAAACAAAAAACAAAATCTATCCTTCAATTACTCAAATTTTTATCTAAATTTGATTTATTAATCATTTTGACTTGAATATTTTGTTTACATTGAGAAGTGTCACCTACAATGACAATAGAAAGGAAAAATGTTAATATTTATTTTTTATATGTGAAGATACCAATTTTTTTAAAATATATATCAATGTCTATACCTAAAATTCTTAAAAAGTAACATATAAGCATTTAATATTTACTGCAATTTTCAAAGTAAAATCAAAACAAAAGAATGACCAAAATAATAAATAATTTATTATTCAAAAATAAAACTATAAATTACAAAACAAAATAAAAAATTAAATAAAAGAAAACTTTCTATATATATACCAATTTTTTTTAAATATATATCAATGTCTATACCTAAAATTCTTAAAAAGTAACAAATAAGCATTTAATATTTACTGCAATTTTCAAAGTAAAATCAAAACAAAAGAATGACCAAAATAATAAATAATTTATTATTCAAAAATAAAACTATAAATTACAAAACAAAAATTAAAAATTAAATAAAAGAAAACTTTCTCTATATATACCAATTTTTTTAAAATATATATCAATGTCTATACCTAAAATTCTTAAAAAGTAACATATAAGCATTTAATATTTACTACAATTTTCAAAGTAAAATCAAAACAAAAGAATGACCAAAATAATAAATAATTTATTATTCAAAAATAAAACTATAAATTACATAACAAAAATAAAAAATTAAATAAAAGAAAACTTTCTATATATATATAAAATAAACTAAAATTCAAGAAAACTCTATATTTTAATTTTCCTACAATACCAAAGTCATAAATCATTAATAAAATATATTTTATCTATACATAATTATTATTTAATACAATATATATTAATCTCTATAAATGAAAATTTAAAAACAATATATAAATATATAATATTTTCTATCCTTATTAAAATTAAATTAAAATTAAAAACTACTCAAATATTAAATACTAATATTTTTTAAAATAATTAAAATTACATATAAGAAAAAAATAATAAATAATTTAAAAATAAAAATTCTCACATGAAACTACCAAATTCATAAATCAATTAATAATAATATACTTTTTTCCCTGTACATAATTAACATTAAATACCATAAGAAATGCTCTTTGGAGAGTTCAAAATAAGAGATGTGAAGTAAAACACTATTAACAATTCAATGCCATTATATGTATGGAGCTGACGGGATGGTACAAATTCAATAAGGATGGAAACAAACAGTCACCGTACCAATTCAATGCGGGTGGAAACGGAAATGGGAAAGGGGCAGCTGTAAAGAGGGGCCCACACACTAAGCTGTCAGCTTAGTGTGTGATGTTTAAGCCAGGCCTATAACTTCTCTCTCGCCTGACGTTTCCAAGGACTTAAATAAAGTATCTTTTTGTGTCGGTGCTTTTGATCGTCATGAGTCGACCCTTGGTTTCTGAAATGTCTTTATGGCCGATAAAGTGAATCAAGACAAATAAAACTAAATAGTAAAAGGACTTGGCGGATTATTACGAAGTTTGGAAACTTCCTAAAACTTCACTATTCTTGTTGATTAGCTAAAAAGATGGTCACTTTTTCTAAGTGGTAGTTATAAGATGAAAGGGGGTGATAAGCAGATTTAAGCACTTCAGAGGTTACTTCAATCTGGAAAAATATAAACAGGTTTTCACAATTGGGGCGGACTCCAAAGTTATTTTGAAAATCCTACTCGAAAACCAATAATTAGTGCATCTAAATCTGAATAATACTTCATTAATAGAGATGTATTTATAAAAGGAAAAAATATCAACAAAAATTAAAGTTACAAGAAGAAATGCATCCATAAATGCCAGATTCATTCACCATGAGCATAAAAAGGAAAGAGCTTATTACAAGAAAAATACAAACATGAAGTAAAGCAAAAGATTGCAAGAACATCCACGTTATACAGAGCAGTTTGAAAGCCAAAATTGATATATATATTTATATATTTCATACGAACTGCATTACATCACAAAAAAGAGGGGTTTTTCATTGTAGGGGGTCTTAAACATAGAGGGTGAAGATGAGGACCCTAATAGCCTTAATGAATTCTTGCATACGTTCAATTTGCGCGAGATAGAAGAGGTTTTCATTAAACTCAACAGAGTGGGCAAAAGTCCCCATATTGTTGTGTTCGAGTCCAAAACATAGCAACGTGATTGCTTGACCAACTCACTCATTTCGCAGCGTAGTTTAGTCATCAAGAAAAGTAAAAAAATAATTAGCACCTTCGATGGAGGTTACCTCAGTTGGACCGAAAACATCTGAGTGCATGAGCTCCAAAGGTGTGGACTTCCTCTCATGGCCAATCTTCAAGAAGTTGGACTGACTTTGTTTACCATAAAGGCAATGCTCACATAACTCCAAGTCAATAAATTTTAGGCCTGGAAGTTGATCCCTTTGAAGCATGACTTCAAGTCCCCTTTTGCTCATACGTTCAACCCTCTTATGTCAAAGTTCTGAAGTGTTGTCCACAACTGCTATTGCAGCTTCCACTTCACCATGGCACTCTAAAACATAAAGATTACCCAATTTGTTTCCTTTTGCAAGCACCAATACACCCTTGGTTACTTTCCAAGTATCTAAAGAAAACTTGACATCACACCCTTGAGCATAAAGTTGGCTCACTGATATTAAATTTTGTTTTAGCATAAGAACATGTCTCACATCCCTCAAAATCCATTTATTTCCATTTTTTAATTGTAATATCACATCACCTTTGCCGATTATTTCACATTCTTTATTATCACCAAGAAAAACTCTATCGAACATGTACCTTCTTGGTAGTTAGTGAAATCCCCTAACATGGAGTAGCATGAAAAGAGGCACTAGAATTGAGCACCCATGAGTCTACAATAGTGTCTCTCACTGATAAAACCAAAATACCATCATCTTTATCATATGCAGTGTTTACTTCATTATTGCTCACCTTTTCTGATCCGGTGGACATTTTTCAGTGGAAATTGAAGTGTCTCATTTTTCTCCAGAATCTGCACCATCAGAAAGAGCTCAGCGTTCTGATTCCAACGCAACTCAAACGGAGCGAAAAGGAGTCTGTTTGTGCAAGTTATGGCCAGTCAAACCTTCAGTCAAACTGGGAATAAGGGTGCCCAGGAAGCGAAAAAAATGATTGTCTCAGAAATTGACGGAAGCAGCATCAAGTCGAAGAGCTCGTCGAGACGATTCTGGCAATGTTCATTTCGTCGAAATTCGATGCCGTATGCTCGAGTTACAAGCAGTCAAAGTTCGGTTGACTTTGAGGGTATAGTTGCTGACGTCATCATTCCGTACTGTATGGACAGCGAATCAAAATTTGATACGTACCATCCTCGTCGGCACTATACGGACGAATCAGAAACTGACGCATGACAGTCCATACATCCATACACACAGTCAGCGTTGAGGTGGCAGGATGGTCAGCATTCAGTCAGCAGTCTGTACGCCACGTTATCATCCGAGTCAGCAAGCTAGTCAGCATGCCACGTCATTATCCTAGTTGGCAGACACGTCATCAGTTTGCACAGTCAGCGTCCCAGTCACTGTCCACGTCAGCAGGCCACGTCAGTTCCACGTCATCCGAGCAAGCGCTGCGTCATCATCCACATCATCGTTGAGTCAGAGTCCACATCGTCGGAGTGGGCGAATCAGTCTTCGCCACGTGGCAGTTGCTTGGCATGCCACGTGGACTCATCGTTTCTCTCCTCCGCCGACAGTTTTTGAATTTGTTTCAAAATGTCTGTTGGGGGATTCGAACCCCTATTCTCCCGCTTGGGAGTTGGTTGACCGTCCGTTGCGCCACATGCGGGCCGCTAACAATGTGTGGTGCGCATTTTGTTTTGTTTATAGTCTGTTGAAATTTGGTTGTTAAAAAGCCGACGGCCGGGAGTTGAACCCGGAACCGCCGGTGTATTAAAATGCATAGTCATCGCTGAGCCACCAAATGGCTTTAATGCATGTGTGGCAGCGGTTTCTTTTGTCAACTTTTGAAACCCGAATGCCTAAAACTTATAAACAAACCCCCTAATTTGAACAAACAATAATCCTATTTAAGGATTAAATATAACCAATTAAAATCTCCTAAGCCCGAATAAAGGATTGAAAGGGCTAGATTAATATGTTTAAATATTATAGGGAATATATAATAGATTTTTATATGTAAATGAGGGGATTTCTATGTAAAATTGGGAGATTAAGTTGTTTTTTTAGAGATATGAAGGATTTTCAAATATTTCTATGTATTTTGGAGAGATAAGGTGGATTTGTAAAATCAATTGGTTAAAGGCCAATTTGAGAAAATTCTTTGTATAAAAAGGGGTGTAAGGTGAGAGAGGAAATCAAGTTTTTTTTTCAGGTGACGAAGTCTTGAAGCTGTGGAGATAATCGAAAGAGAGGTCTTGTGGAGATTCTTTGAGTCATTCTCGCATGTCAGAGCGCTGTTATTCTGCCAAAGTGCTTGGAGAATGATTGTGGTGCTTTGTAATCGATTTTGAAGTTAATCGGATCGGTCTCTCTATTGGAGTGGACCCGGAGACGTAGTCACTTTCGTGACGAACTCCGTTATCAACTGTTTGCACTTCTCTTCTTTTCTCTCTTTCTGTCTCTCATTTCCTTCCTTTCTGTTATACTCACCTTGTTAATACTTTCATTCTGTTATTTCCTTAAGTTAATTTCGATTTAATTAACTTGAAATAATCATTGTAAAAGCATTGTAAAAGTTAAGCATTTAAATACTGCAATCTAGTCTAGATCCTATACAGATCATTTTCTTGTTCCTAAATTTGTAATTCCAACAGTTCTTTTATGTGTGTCCTGGTTTGCCATAAAACCAACAATCACCATTTCTGCCCCTGGACTTTGATCTTGGAGAAGATTTGGGCCTTCTTCTGTTATTATTTTTGCCTCTTTCTTGACCCCTTCCTCTATTGCCAGTGCTTACAATAGTCAAGGCATCATCAGAAGAAGGTTCTTGATTTTTTCTTCTCATGTCTTCATTGAGAAGTACATGGTTGCAACATCATCAAATTTTAGTTTACTTTTGGCAACCACCAAAGTGCTAATCGCCATCACAACCCCTTCCTAGTTGTTCAGTAAAGAACATAATAAAATAATTGCTTTATTTTCATCATCTAAATTGATACCCATTGAAATCAATTGGGTGACCAAGGTATTGAATTCATTGAGGTGATTTGACATGATCCCACCTTTCATTTTCAAATTGTATAACTTCTTCATGATAAAAACCTTGTTTGAAACCGACGCCATCTCGTACATGTCTAAGAGCTTATCTCGTACTCTTTTGAAGTCTTCTCAGTAGAAACAATGAAAAGAACATTGCTTGATAGTGAAAGAAAAATAGTGGCCCTTGCTTTCCTATCCAATTTCTATCACTCTTCGTCTGACATTGAACCTTTTCCTTTGGTTTCCCCTACTAGTGCGATTGAGAGATCCTACTTAATTAGCAATGATTCCATTTGTACCTTTCACAATTTAAAGCTCTACCCTGCAAACTTTTCAATCTTTCATTTATTTGCTTCGGCCATGTTTCTAATTCTTCACCGATTTTCGAAGAACCACTTCACCACCAAGCCTCTTCACCAAGCTCTGATACCAATTGTTGATTAATTTATCGTAGTATAAATGAAAGAAATTGCAGAAAATAAAAATAGATTGAAATACAATCCACAAACAAGAAGAACACATAATTTTTATAGTGGTTCATCAATATGGCTACGTTCACTTTCAAGTAGGGGATTCTCCAATTTTATTAAAAACTTTGTTTTTACAATACATCAAGCATCAACAGCAGCAAACAAGAACATCAATTCAATAATAAGCTAAAGTTCATATGGCCTCCAATAATGCTCTGAATGGAATATGAATGGACACAAGAAAGGAAGACCAAACAATCAAGAAGTGACGGTTATGCCTAAAGAATCAATTGGGATTCACAATATCAACATTGAGAATATCTTATATATAATAAAATCATTCGTTTTCATATATATATATAATAGATATGAAATTAAATATTTTATATATTTGTCAATTTTCTATTTCAATATAGTGAAATTGAAAGTATTTGAAATTTTTAAAATTAAAAAATTCTTGAATATTATTTGAATAATTTTAAATAATTTTGATTTTTTTTCTAATATTAAAAATATGATGAGTTGAAAAAAATAATATTCAATTTCAACTTAATTTACATTACAAGATTTTTTTTTTAAAATCTATTTGGAAAAACAAAATTATGTAAAACTAATATATAAAATTATTATTATTATTTTAATCTATTTAGAAAAAAAACAAAAACAAAAGTCTATTTAGAAAAAAAAAACTAGATTTATATATTAAAAAGTATTTTAATTACTCAAAATTATATTGTCAAAGTCTTTTATAATATTCATAATTTTAATATATTTCATTTTTTTTCTTGAACTTTAGATTAAATTTTTATTGACATTATTGACAATAAAAAGAAAGTTTAATGTTTATGATATATCCTATTAGGCTTTAATTTAATAATTATTCATGTGATTTTCAAAATGGTTGATTATATGGGTTGGGGCCCTAGCTTGGTTGGCTAAATCTTTCCTATTGCAAGAGGTTGGTCATGAGGTCTAGTCTCCCCCACCCCCATGGTACCAGAGGGCGTGTCGCGCCAGCGCCACTGGTCACGTTAAAAAGTTTACTAGGTGCACTGCAATTTATAGGGGGTAGTGCTTCCTGATTCCTACAGTCTAAAAAAAAAAGTGGTTGATTATACAACTTATTTGAGTTACCACTTTAAGTTTATATATGTATAGAATACATGCGTCAAAACTTTACTCAATTTGGATAATAAAATAATTTTATGAAAATTTTAAATTAAAATGTCAGTTATAAAATATAAATAATTCAATCAGTTGAAAATTGGGCTTCCCTATATTCAAGAAAGAAGAGAAGAATAATTTGTCCAATAATGATAGAGAAAAATTGTTTATTATCTTATTATGTTTAAAAATGATCAAATTGAATAATTAAAATATTTGAATCTTTAAAACAATATTTTTTGAACAATATTTTCATTTTTTTATTGATTTAAACTAGACAATTTAATCACTAGTTACAAACTTACCCCTCCGCTATAGTTCCATGATAGAGTTCATAGAATTTTATTGTAAAATTTGATATTCAATCTAGAAAGATGTTCTACTAAAAAAATAAAAGTAATTAAATGGAAGGTGTGCATCAACCAAATATCATATATCACACATAAATCAATAAAGATAAAATACAACAAATATACATTTAAAATTTTGAAATTACAAAAAACTCATAAATAAATAAAAATATTTATTCAATAACTAATGTAAATATTTATAATAATTCTTAATATGGTAGAATTTTGATGAAGATACTTGGAGATTCTTGTAATTTTGTAGTATCCCCAGTTGCTTATTCTAGTTGTTATGCTAAAGCTTCTCATAGGAGAAAGTGTTTCTTGGTCTTGGAAATTTTTGTAATCAATAGATGATGGTCTTCCTACTATTGTATATTTTTACTATATACTATAATATAGACTAAATGACTTTTACCAAAAAAAAACTAATGAAAATAAATATAATCATCCTTAAACAAAAAATCTCTTGAGTAAATAAAAATAAATTTCTTAAATAATTTTAATCTAAACTAAAACATATCTATTTATAACAAATAAAATAACTCATTATTCAAGGTTTCACAATGTTATATGGAGTTCATCGAATCTTATTATAAAATTTGACATTCATTCTAGAATGGTACTCTATTAGAGTCTCTTAAGTGAAAATTAGAATGATTTATCTTGTTATTATTTTTTTTATCTAGCAATCAATTATATATTATATTGTTTATGACTAAAATTTATATTTTTCGTGGTTTATATTTTCCATGGCTAATGTAGACATACTGCTTAACGAAATATTTGAGATATTATTACAAGTTTGATGAGAAAAAATATCTATTGTAGTAGCATGATCCCTTTCAATGAGAAAAGGTGGCTATAAAAAGCCACTTCATATTAATAGGTTGTATGCATGCTTAAATAATATTTATAATTATAATATCATCACTTATCAATTGAATTAATTTTTAAAATTTTATATTATGGGTAATGCTTTTTGACCTATTTTATATTGGTATATATAATATAGTTTATTTTTAATTATTTTTAATACAAAAGTCCAGTTTAGGTTCTAGGGACCATGAAATTGGAAGAATCTCATTAACACCAAGTAAAAGCCCTTATAAAAAATGAGGTTTGATGAGAGGTCAGAAAAAATAATACATAACCACTATTGCCATATTCACCAACTAATACAAATTGATACCCAAATAAATATTGTTAAAACCAAGCCCAAAAAACACCACTATAACATACTAACATGTAACTAAAATTTGAAAAAATAAGAAATGGTCAATACAAATTATGTAGGCCTCACATTGCTCATATGCATGAACATGTACTTTTTTCACACTTTACATTAAAATATTATTCTCCATATCATCTTCTCTAGCCTCATCTCCAACATAAAAACCCATGAATATAGGATGTAAAGCATTAGCATGAAAGTGCACTAGAATTTCCTCCATTAATTTTTGGAGGCAAAGTTGATGACTCTTATTAGCATGAAAGTGCACTAGGAAATAGTGAAAATGAACCTCTACTTGGTGTACAACATAACCAATATCATCATGTTACAAATAGGAATTGGATGTCATCTACAGCATGGAAGTATAAGAGATAGATTGAGTGACATAAAAAAAAAATCACCTTCCCCATGTATAGCCAAGTTCAATTAACAACTTAAATCCATTGTTATAATAACTCATACAACACAATAATTACTTTGGTTTTTACCATAGAAGGAAATAAAAGCATTTCCTTAAAAATGGGAATGTATAAAATCTTTTTTTCAAACATCATTTATTGCACATTTTGCATATGAAAGTATAAAACATCTTTTGAAAGTGAAATAATATTATATTTCAACTTGAAAATGAAATAGAATTTCTCAATTACAATTCATACATAATAAAATATCAAGCATACAAAATTTATAAATTACAATTCAGTTTTCAAGTCAAGTCTTCCATATCTGGAAAAACCTTTTGTTTCACAAGCTTTAGAGTTGTTGTCTGCAAGAGGGAGAGCATCACCTAAGCACTTTACCTCCAACCATAGACTAGAGGTCTCCCACACACCTTCTGACTGGAAATGGCCCCACCCTTCATGAAGAGTATACAATAAGGAACCCCTAGTATGTCATTTGAGTCTTTAGTGTTGTGTCCTATTTAATCAATTTGGTCATACAACTATAGAATTATCTAACTAAGTATGACCCAACTGACTGGCTATGCAATCTAGAACACAGTAAACTAACTAGTGCAAGTAGAGAATTTTGCACTACTTTGGCCAAAGTTTTAAAAACATTTCAACCGCTTCCTTAAAAAGTGGAGTTGTATGTTCACCCACCACTAACTCAACTTGGAAACCTTCATGACCTAAGGTTTAACTCAAACTAATTGATTGACTAATTGGGTTGACTTTTCAAAAAGTTACAATCATAATGTAATGGAGCACTAAGTCAGTAAATGACTAGGTTGGTTATGCTTATCTGACTTTGAACACCCATGTTACGTTTTCGTAACCACTTGGGTCTTGGCAACTAACACTTGTTCAAGTCTTTAATTCGAACCATGAGAATAACTAATTTCCTATTTTTATGCACATTTTATTAATATTGATGGCACAACATTATCGACTCGACACATTTGGTCTCATATTTAAAGTATTGACTACATGTCAAGTAAGTATAATATTATAATATTAAACATAAATAGAAGATCACTTCTTAATAATATTTCAAAATTTTCAATGTTAAACCTTATGGATCTGTTCTTCAAGAACGCCATAATATTATATTTGATTAATCATGATATTAAATATCTTCTAAATTTTATTCAAAGTAAAACTATGTTCAAATATTGAATATTCTTTGATAAATCATCTTATTACACTATCTAAACTCAAATAACTCGGTTAAGAAATTATCTAACTAATCTCATGATTTTTCAAACATTTATCCCAAGTTATCCTTTTATATATGGGTGAAGCCACAATAGTGGTTTACAATTTAAGTGAGGAAGGAAAACTCACAAAAAATGACCCCATGGCAAAAAACTTGATTTTAGGGGTTCGTACGAACCTACTAGTTCGAGCGAACCCTTTTAATGCTTCCCTGCCCAAAACCAAACAAAATCCCCTATGGAAGGGTGGTTCGCTCGAACCCCTAGGGGTTCGTTCAAACCCCCTTACCCCTCATCCCCCCCTGAAACACAAAAAAAATCTAAATTTTTACGCTTCAAAGCTCGAGTTGAGGATAAAAATGGAGGAGTCTTCACAAACCCAATTGAAATCAAGTAGTCCATAGAACGAGCTATCCAATGAATATAATTTTAATATGTTTTGGTTTTATTATGTATTTTTTTTTTAGTTTTATTAAACATAGGTTTTTCACCGAAAATGAAGGTTTTTGTTTTGTACATGTGGAAAAATAGCAAATTATCAAAAAAAAATTGAAAAATATGAGTGCACCAGATATTGAAGTCATTGATCCAACAAAAAGAAAATTGAATTTTGATATATACAAAAAAAGCTATGCATTATATGGTCACGCTATGTTTGAATTGTAATTGATTTGACTTTGAAGCTTGATTAAAGAAAAAATATTCAATAAAAAATTATCTAACTAAATGGAAGCACTAGATATCGAAGTTATAAATCTAAATTTGAAACAATTAGAAATTTTATCCTTCATAGAAAAAAAGTTATGCGTTATACGGTGTGCATCACTTTTTAAAAATGTTGTTTTTTAAAATAAACCAGTTTTCATGAGAGATGGAAAAAGAAGTGCAATCTAATTCCAAAAATTTTGAGAAAAAAATTAGAATCTACAGACAAAATGTGACGAGACTCTGGTTTGCATCATCTTCGAATTCCTCACGATTTAACTACTATAGGTGCCCGAATGTGAAGATTTAGTTAAAAATAATAATTTCAGTATCCAATTTGGCCAAAAATTATCAACCACTATTGTGGGATCACCCATATATATACCTCAATATAAATAAAAATATATAATGTTTAAAACCAAGCTGAAAAAAAATATTCTCTATCTGATAAAAATTAATTAAACTCTTCTATTTAATATTTCAGAGAAATACTTTTCAACTCTAATGTCCCTAACAGAGTGAAAAATGAGATTATCTAAATTCTATTTACTTTTGGATAATCAAAATAATCGTTCTATTATTCATTTGGTGTTATTCCTTAAAATACTAATAATCTCTCTATTTACAAATTATAAATATAAAAACTAATTCAATTTTAGATTTGTTTTGTTTCGCCTAAAATGCTTTCAAATTTTGAAATATAATTCCAGTTTATTCAAGCAAAGTCCAATCTACTTTATTTAACATACCTAAAAAGTTATCATTCAACTGGAACTCCTGAGCAATGATTACCATAAACATAAACAACCCAACAATCATGCCCTTGCCATCAATGATCCACTCATATTTGAGTTTCCAGTCAATTTACTGGAGGGAAAAGTATCCATAAAAATCATTGCATTTAAAAACCATTGCAGTCTATTATAAAAGCTATCTGAGCAAGTTTACTGTTTTAATATCTTATCCTGTGTTTATTTTCCATTTTCTGTGCATTCTGCGTGCTCGCAGATTTTAACCCTCAAGACCATCATCATAATCACCATAATTGATTAAGTTTAAACAAATGGTCTACTATAATTAATGCAGCGATAGAAGTGGGTTTTACATATAAAGAATTGATATATTGTTCACAGAAGATGATCATAATCTAAGCAAAGCTAAATTTTATAGCTTACCTCTCTTTCAAGAATCTCATGATCTGATTATCCCTTTACCAACAAAAATGCAATTTAGAGTAAGAACATAGACAACTCAATTCCAATAGTGTTATGGATATTGATCCTTCCTTTGGTCTTTTGACTAGTTGTTATCGAGTTTGTTGTTTTGTATGGTTGTTTCCTTCTTTAGAGACATATATTTTCATTATTTCTTGACTTTATCAAAATGATCTCATGCCACCCATATTTTTTTAAAAATTTGTACATTCTAACTTATAATCTTAATTTATAATATTTCAATTAAAAAAGAAATTTTTAAAAAAACTAGTTCCTATTATATCTACACTACTTTAATTAATTATCTAAACTCAATGTTTTAATGAGATCTCTTTAAATGAATCGGCCATCTTACCAACCAATCTACATCCTTTCATTGTTTTGTTAAGTAGAAGGATAATATCCAAATGTGCACTCCCTCATAAAATTGAAATCTTATCTAAAATTATAAATATTAGTATCTATACAATTCAATTTATTTCTACTTTTATTTCAAATTAAAAATCAAAATATGACATCTAAAATATAATAATCTTTTAATTATGTATAAATCGTAACTTTTTAAAACTATTTAATAATAAACAACTAACACATTAATTATATTCACTATAAACAACTAAAACATTAATCACAACATACCAAACTTTATATAAAACTAGCAATGGCTCATTTGGTGTGTAATGGGTACGTGGAAAAGGTGTAAAAGGTCAATTAGGGGAAAATGTGGTTTATTTTTTGCATACATTTATGTAGTACATGAGGTCAATTTGTATTTCATTTTTAAAATGATATTGTTTATATATTAGTATTATTATTATTATTATTAACATACATATAGTTTTATTTTTCCTAATCTATTTGAAGATCAATTAAACTATGAGTTTTTTTATAAAATAATTTAATTTTATCTATATAGAAATATACTAGTTATTAATTATAATAATTTCATGCTTATATTTAACAGCTCGTCAAATTGGAGGAGTGAAAGGAATATACCAGCAAGTAGTGGGGAAAACAGTAAAAAGCGGCGTAAAACAGTGGAAAAATTGATGGAAAATGACAAACGGTTGAGATTTTTTAACCACCTGATTGTCCGACTTTTTCAACCGTTGAGCTTTTTTTGGCTCAACACTCTCAAATAAAGAGACGCCTTCAACGTAAATAATGAAACCTTGCCACACTACATTATATACCAGATATTTATGTTTTTTTTTTAATTGGAAAAAAGCAATAAAAATCAAAGATCTGCATCAAAGCTGATCTTTACGTGTTACACATTCTTTTGTTTTCATTTCATTAAATTATAGAGGGAGCAATAAGTGCTTTTATTGAAGGTTGTTGGCACCTACATCTTTCTATTAACGGGACCCACTTTTTCGCCCAACTTCTTTAATGAAGTAGTTGAATCGTTTCAATAGTAAAATCCAAAACAAAACAATAATGTCTTTAACACGTACATCTGTAGTAAGCATTTATTCATGGGGGTGTTTAAGTCGTCTAAAAATTATTCAATAAATATATAATGAATTAATGCTTAGAGATGTGAATATAATAATTAGTAATTATTATATGTAAAATTATACAATTATGAATTATTTTATTAAATTAAATAATTAATATTATTATTAAATCGATGGATAGATAATATGAATTTTTAAAAAATATTTTTTTTTAATCTTAATTTTTTATGGATTTTTATTTTCTATCTTTGACAATTTTGATAGCAATGGTTTATATTTTAATGTGTTAGTTGGTGTGGAGGTTAGATCTAATTTTGTGGTGTTGTGGAACCATTTGTTTCTCATATAGCATCACTATTTTCCACACATCCCACCTAAATGTGTTCTTCAACCCTTAAAGATGATAAAATATCTCTATAAACATTATGTTTTCTTCAATTAAATCTCAATTCATTGATGATCCTAGAGCATATCTCTCTTGTGACATGGAAAACAATAGCATTGTTGATTTAGTGTGGCTCTCACCCCCCTCTCACCCCATGCATCCTCTTCTATTTGCATTTTTGGCACAATTAACCTCAAAATTATGGCTCTTCAAGGACAACATGGGGCTTTATCCCTTGTGAGGAACTTGAATCTTCTTGTCCGCCTAAGGTTTCCTTGGATCCTAAATTGTTTGCACTTAAGGGAGATCTAAAAGCAATAATGGATAATGTGATAAAAAATGAGCATGTGTCAACTATGGATTTTTAGAATACAAAAGTTGAGAGGGTGGAATGGCTCCATAAAGTTGCTTTAATATTTAAATTTAATAACTTTTGTCCTAGTCTAGTCAAACTTCATGAGTCATTGTCATAACATTGAGAACCTTTGGTGAAAGGTAGATTTGTTAACTATCCATGTGCAAAAGGATCATTCTTGGCAGTCTATAAATCTACTTTTGATAGGGATGTTGTGTTGAAGGGAGGCCCCTAGTTTTGGGATAAAGCTTCTCTTGGGTATAAAGCCTGGTCTCTAGGGTTTAATCCTTTATGGATTCTCTAATGTGGTTGAGGCTCCCAAATCTTCCTCTATATTATTTTTTGTGGTATATTTCCTCCATTAGCAATAATCTAGGAAAGGTGACTTCTATTCCTTTCCTTAAGGAGATGTATACACGATTTACCTATGCTAGAATTCTAGTTGGATTTGATTTATCGAAATAAATATGTTTAGTAACGGGGGGTGGTATTTGGAAACAATAGATTGATTATGAAGGAACTACCTTCAAATGTAGATCATTATTTGCAATAGGTCATTTGGCTACAAAGAACCTAAAGTTCACTCACTTTGTCCATAGTAGACATGGTACTTGGGTTTGAGATGAACATCAAGACCAAGTGATTAGTTGTGATGATGTTCTCTTTGAAACATTTATTAATAGTTCCTTCTCTATATTCTCTTATGGCTTATTTTGAATGCTCCTCTAAAATTGTTGATTCTCATATGGCTCTATTTCCTTATACAAAGAAAATTACTTCTACAAATATTTTGGTGTGCTTCCCTTTAGTAACCTTGAATCATTAAATCCCTCAAAAATTATAATGAATGGATCATGGTAGAAAGAAAGAAGCAAAAGGCTTCTCCAATTAAAAATGGCATGAGCAAAAATAAGATGATCTCATGCTTCTTTGTAAGAAAGGGATAGTGAGGCTAACAACAAAGTCCTAATTGGCTTAGAATTCAAATTCAAGATGGATAAATTCTTTTATGGTAAGCTAATAATGACATAATGGATAAGTCATTTTATATTGTGCACCTGGTGACCTTGAACCTTGAGTTAATAGAACCTAGTGCTTTGACAGTATTTTTTATAGTTCTTGAGTGTCTAACCCAAGTTACTTAGCAAAAACTATTATTATTTATAAATAATATAAAATATTATAAAAATAAATTATATTTGTTACATTATGTTCTAGTTTAATTATTAATTTTATAATAGAAATTAATGTGAAATATATTATTTCAATATTTAAATACTCTTTGTATATAAATAATATATTTAACTATTATATATTAATTTGATAAGTAAATATTCATTAAATTTAAGTTAAGCAATTTTTGTGAACATATTTACACCATTACAATCTACCCCTTGCTACCATCATACTCATGCATTTCAACATAATAAGGATGACAATAATTAAATGTTATAATATTTTTTTTACACTAATTATGTAATGATTGTAATATATTTTATATTCTTAAGTTTAATTACATGTGGCATGCTTAATCTTAATATTTATAGTTATTACTTTTATTTATTTCCTTAGGTTGATTTAAGGAAGATGAAGAGGTGTATCCTATAAGGAAGCTAAGGTAGCAAAACAACTCTGTACACTAATATTGAGAGCAGGGTTATGCAAAAACTTTTCAAATTTGAACAGTTTCATAAACTTAAATAGAAATAAACATAAATAATATTCATATTATGCAACACAGTGATTTACATTAGGAAAACCCTTTCAAAAGAAAAACCCCACACTCCAAAAGTTGCCCAATATATTATTTAGAAATCAACGAGATTACAATATACTTATAGAGCAAGCTTTCTCATAGGAGTATCACCAACCAGAGATCTGGAGGCAACTCAATAGCTATAAGACTCTTATACATAACCTCCATCTCATGCACCTAATATATAGGAGATACAATACATGAAACCGTCAAACAATATTACAAAACCATGAGCTAAAACCACATAAAAGTGGTGTCCATCCTTATCTCCAATAACAAATGTCTATGATGTGTTTAAACCCACACCTTCACATGTAACCCCCCCTTTATAGCTCATTTATGTGTCCAACACATTTTTACATCCCACATTTCAGGAGACCGAACTTTTGAAGGCCATAACTTTTGATTTGGGTGTTTGATTGACGAACTGTTTGAACCATTAGAAAGCTCGTGAAGTGCTTTATCAAGATATAACCCACTACATGGATTATGACCATTTTTAAGCCCAAAAATTCCTCTAAGGCCTTCAAAATGGACTTTGAATCTTTGAAAAACAAAAATTTCAATATCTTCAAATCAAAACATGCTCTTGCAATGAAACTTTACGAGCATGCTTATTTAGCCAATCCAAAGCTTTGGGGAAAATTTTGCATCAATTTATGCTCAAATGGAAACTTACTATAAATAGTAACCTTTTGTAATGTAAGCTTGAGACATTATTTTCCTAACATTCTCCCACTTTTTGAACACCTTGCAAGAGCAAAGGGGGTATCAATGCTATAATTTAATTGTTAGGGCTCTTGAGGCCCATGGACTTTAAACACCATTTGAACTTCTATGTGCTCACAAGATTATTTAAAGAATCTACAACATTCATCAAAGTATCTACCTTAACCAACTTCACCCTACCATCCTCGACCATATCTCTAACAAAATAATATTGTATATTAATGTGCTTGGTTCTGGCATGAAATTTTAGGTTTTTAGCTAGGCAAATCACACTCTTGACTATCACAATAAACTATCACTATACCTTGTTTAATTCCAATATTTGAACACAATATGTTAAGCTAAATGTCTTCTTTATGAGCATGAGTAGCTTTCATAAACTCATCTTCAGTAGTGGACAAAGCAACCACAACCTGTCGATTACTCATCCAACTAATTGTTCTGCCAAATAAATTAAACACATAAGCATTGGTGGATATTCTTCTATCAACATCACCTACCCGATCTGAATCCATAAAACCACTAATATCAAGAGAATTCCCATCTCCCGCCATATTACCATGATAATAGAAGGAATACTATGAGGTACCCCACAAATATTTGAAGACTCTTTTAACTACATCCCAATAACTTCTACTAGGATTATACATATATCTAGAAATAACTCCAACTACTTGGGCAATATTTGGTCTAGTGTAAACCATAGAATACATCAAAATTCCAACTGCACTCTGATAAGGCACCATGGTCATGTCTTCCATCTCAAATGGGGATGTTGGACAATATAAAGAAGATAACTTTATTCCAATTGTAAAAGGAACACACAATGGTCTGCAATCCTACATGGTAAACCTATGTAAAACTAAATTGACATACTTACTAAGGCCACGCCATAGATTTCTATTCACTCCATCTCTTTTAATTTTCATCTCAAGAATGTGTTTGGCTACACCAAGATCTTTCATTTCAAATTTAGCTACAAGCTGAGACTTTGGTTCCAAAATCATTCATTTCCATTTACCAATATATAACATATCATCAATATATAATATAATAAAAAGTAAATTATCACCATCAGATTTATAATAAACAGAGTGATTTGATTTAGAATGCTCAAATCCCAAACTCAATGTTCGCATATGTATCAAATTTCTAACATCCTAGGACTCTATTTGAGGCCATACAAATATTTTTTCAATTTACAAACCAAATTACTTTTACCATTCACTACATAGTGCTCTAGTTGTGTCATGTAAATATCCTTCTCCAAATCATAACATTTGAAGGAAAGTCATTTACACATCCATTTCCTCAACCTCTAGATCATAAGCATCAACAATAGAAAGCAAGAATCTAATGGATTTCATTTTTGCAACAAGAGAAAATATATCACCGTAATCAACACACTCAACCTAAGAGTAACCCACTGTAACCAACCATTCTTTGTACTTCTCAATACCTCCATTTGGACCCATCTTTTTTTAAACACACAATTGTAACCAACAATTTTCATCTTTCAAGAAATGGTACAAGATCCCATGTATCATTCTTTTTCAAAGCTTTCATTTCTCATCAATAACAATCTTCCAAAATTTTATATCATTCATATCTAATGCCTCTTCTATAGATTTGGGTTCATCAATGTAGTATTCAAAGCAAAAATACATCTCCAATAATCAAGTGAATACCTTTTAGGTGATTTTCTATACCTTGTAGACCTTAGAATTGAGTTGAGTTGGAGGTTCTTCCTCAACTTCTGAAGATTTAGAGCTAGATGAGCTTTCCTCGACTTGTCTATCCAAAGGCCTCAATTCAACTTTCTTAGATGTAAAAGGAATTTAAATCACTTATTCCTGTTTGTTTTGTTTTTCCTACAATACAATAGGAGAAGACTTATTTTCTCTAAAACTAATACTTCTACTATGTATATTACCTTATGTGATACATGATCCCAAAAGCTTGTCTCTTTTCAAACCATAGCTATATCTAATGAAGATACATTTCACAGCCTTGTTCTCCACCTATTTTTGTTTCTCCTTTGGCACATGTGCATATGTCTCACAACCAAAAACTCTAAGATGTCTCACTAAAGGCTTGTGACCCGACCATACCTCTATAGGTGTCTTATCAACAAGAGTTGATGTAGGAGATCTATTAATTAGGTAACAAGTAATGGCAATAGCTTCAACCTAAAATCGTTGTTCTAGACTAGCACCACTCAACACACTCCTAGCCTTCTCTATTAGTGTCCTATTCATTCTTTCTACAACTCCATTTTGTTGTGGAGAATATGGAGTTATCTTTTGTCTCATAATGCCACAATCTTTGTAAAATATATCAAAATTCACCACCATTATTAGTCCTCAAACATTCTATTTTATTTCTAGTCTACAACTCAACCATTGTTTTAAATTCTTTAAATTGGTTGAAAAATGCTGACGCCAAAATTGGACAGGTAACAAGGCTTTATGGGGAACTCTGGTTCCAAGGGGACCTTTGCGTAAACTAAGTGACCTTTGGATTTTAAAGAAGTTGGCTTCTTCTATAATGGGTTTTGGAAAGGAAAAGGAAGCAGATATAATGAAGCAAAGTCTAATCTAAGGCGATGCGCCAAAATTTCTGATGGGCACGATAAATCATAGATTTAAGGGCCTGAATGGTGTCGTTGCATTCCAAAATGTCAGAGATTTAAAACTATAGCATAGACAATTCATTTATTGACATAAAATAATATTGCATACATCCTCGCTACTAAGAAGAGTCATTAGACATGATTTAGGTAAGCAAGCTTGTATTCAACATATATAAAAGTCTTTGAAATGAAATGCTTAAGACAATATATAGCACAATTTACAGTTTAATCAAAGCATGAAAAATAGAAAGGCCTAACAATTGGCACAGTCTGACAGTTTCTTGCAAATAAAACAGTAAAAGAGGCCTGGTATCTTTTGCTAAAACTAGCGTGTTTTTCTTCAAAATCTTGGACCTTTCTCTCTGCGATAGAGAGAGTATATATAGCAGGAAAAGAAACCTTCCACCGCCTTGGAGAACTGCAACAGAAAAGATCCCACAATCTTTTGTAATGATGCCTGAATCAGAAGATTCCCAAGGCCGTTACAACGACATCGAGCTAGAACACAACATCCAGTCATCCAGGTGCAGGTGCATCCCTTGTAATGATGGCAGTGGTCCTAGCTAGGCTCGAGGCGACAAGTGT
>VDFB02022772.1:0-26457 GCA_007258455.2 Sequoia sempervirens | reverse complement strand
ATGCTTGGCAATTAATATCCTAAAAAGAATGATTAAACCAAAGAAGCAATGAGTACTCGAAAAGATTTGAGCTCTTCCTTGGAATTTGGAAAAATGCTTGCGACGTGACACCTCAACACTTGGCCATGCAGACTCCACCTAGGACTGCCACCGATTTGTGCTAATTAGTTACTTCTCCTTAACTTCGCATGCATCAATTCATACATGGCAGACGCAACTGGGTGAGAAATTCTAGTTGGCTCTTGGTGGGATTTTCGAGTCAATACTCGATTAGCATCATGCTTATGGCATGCAAGTACCTCAAATATTTCTATAAATAGACCCTAAGACAACAACATAATTGCATTAAGTGATTGGGACGAATTAGGATTTGGTAGTTGGGTAGAATTAGGCGTCATGAATACTCCAATTAGGCTCACTAGCAATAAGTCTCAGACAACTTTCTTAGGTGAGATTTCTAATAGGTGTTTGAAGTGAATGACGAAGAACAAGCATTCATTGGCTATCATAGCAATGAAGTGGATACTGGGTAGGGACTGTATAGAGTACGAACACAAGTATAGGGTCAATACCGATATTTTCTCACTTTGCTATGTCCTTGCTTGATATACAGGTCCTTAAGGCAATGATCCTGCGCCTGACAATGGAAATCTTTCCGAAGCGTTACCTCGGTGGCCTTGCTAAAGTGGTAACGAACACAGTGTATGGCCTTGGACTCCCCATGGCGAGCGACCTCTGCCGACACATCGAAGAAGACACAGTGGTGCCGTGGGTACCTGTTGTGACCTTTTCACACATCACCCCATTCAAGATGGGGACCCCCTAATTTTTAGTCTGTTCGGGTCTTTTGGCTTGATATTGGTTGGTTTTCCTGTTGTCTCTCTCTTGTTCTGTTTGTCTTTTCGGGGATGTGCCCGTCTGAATTGAAATTTTGGCTAAGTCTAAGAAATTAGGGTTTGCTTTCTTCATGCTAGTTTGAGGTTGATTCGAGTAAGAAAATTGAAGTTTGAGCTTGACACTGCGTCCAAAGCACCTTAAACTGCTTGCCTACAAATTTTGAGCTAAAACGGACAACTTGCTATTTTTAGCAGTCCAAGCTTCAGGAGCCAATTTTACGGTTTGCATGTTGGACTTTTAGACGCATGTTTGGAGATTCTTTGTGGGTTTTTCGAGACCTTTGCGGTGATGTAACATGCAAAACGAGATGATGACTTTCAATGATTCATGCTTCGAAGACTATTTTTAGGGTTTGCATGCGAAGTTTTTCAGTGCATGTTTGGAGAATATTTCTGGGTTTTCCGAGACATACGCAATGATATAACATGCAAGATGAGATGATAACTTTCAGCAGTCTTGACTTTGGAGGCTATTTTTAGGGTTTGCATGTCAGAGTCTTCAACGCATGTCTGGATATTCTTTGTGGGTTTTTCGAGACCTTCACGGTGATGTAACATGCAAAATGAGATGATGACTTTCAACGATTCAGGCTTCAGAGGCTATTTTTAGGGTTTGCATGCTGGATTTTCACAGCACATGTCAGCATATTCTTCATGGGTTTTTCAAGAGCTACGTAACAAGGTAGCATGCAAGTAGAGTTGGTCACTTTTTTTAGACACTTACTATTTTTAGCAAGATCACTCTGGTAGCTGCCCAACACTTTAGCATCATGAACAGAGCGACATGCAACTGAAACGGGGTCAAATGGAGATCTTTTGAGCAACATGTAAGTCAGATTAGGGTTTCCATCTTCGGGACCCAAAATGAAGGGTCAAACACTAGAATCTTCGAAAACTGAAGTATCCCATTACAATCAGTATCTTTCAAGGAATCCACTGGTGAAATTTGAACGCAATCCGAGTACCTACTATTTATAGCAAGTCACCTTCAGAAACAGGCTATAAATAGTAGGTCAACACGAAGCACCGGTGTGAACAAGACAAACAGGTTATGAGGACCCCAGAGAGCAAATTTCACGACAAACAAAGTTGCAGAAGTTCTAAAATCAAGCAGTTATTGTAAATAGCAGGTCAGTGCAAGTGACAGGTGTGAACCCAACAGTTACATCATGAAGGTCAAGTTGAGTAGAAATCAGGTATCCATGGAAATCACAGGAGCTCCAGAATTTACTAAAAATAGGAAGCTAGGCAGGAGGCATAAAAAATTTCTAAGTATCTGAAACTTGAAGCCCTAGCCTCCAAATGCGCCCAGGGTTTAAGAGGTTGGTGAAAATCTTTCAAAATCTGAAACTTGAAGCTCACCCACCAATATGCACCTAGGCTGAGAATAGAGGAGTCAAAATTCATCAAAGTCTAGAATAATGGAAGTTCAGCCTGCTAAATGCACCTTAAGAAGCTTGAAGGGCCATGAAAAATTTGGCTAAGTACTTGAAATTGGAAGCTAGCCTAGTAGAATGCGCCCAACTTGCATGGAGAGCTTGAAGATTTTTTTCTAAGTGTTTGAAATTGGAAGTAGGACCCCTGAGATGCGCCTTGACCTTGAGAAAGGGTAAGAAATGTTTCTAAGGCGTTGAAACTTGAAGCTTGACCCTTGAAATGTGCCTAGGATGGGAGATGAAGTGGAAATTTTACTAAGTGTTTGGAAATTGGAAATAAGCACCCCCAAATGCGCCCAAGTTGAGGGGGGAAGCTTAAGAATTGACTAAGTCTTGAAAACTTGAAGTAAGCTACCCTTGAATGCGCCTAGCTTGAAGAGGGGGATAGTAAAATATTCTAAGTTTGAGAAAATGAAAGTTGGACCCCTTGAATGCGCACTAGTGGAGAGTTAGCCTTGAAGAATTGTCTAAGTCTGGAAGAATGAAAGCTTAGCCTAGCATATGCGCCCAACTTGAGAAGTTGAAGGAAATTTGGCTAAGGCATCAAAATTGGGAGTAGCCCATCTCATATGCGCCCTGGCAGCTGGAGGTCAATGGAAAAATATCCAAGTGTTGAAAAGTGAAAGCTCAGACCCCTATATGCGCCCTTGAAGAAAGAGATGCTTGGAGATTTTTCTAAGTGCTTGAAATTGGAGGTTCACCTTGTGAAATGCGCCCAAACTTGGAGGAGTTGAAATATTTCTAAGTGTTTTGAAACTGGAAGTGCGCCCAAGGTAAAGAGGAAGGTTGAGTATTTTTCAAAGTCTAAGAAACTAGAAGTAGCACATGTCAAATGCGCCCTTGAAGAGATAGGTGGCTTAACATTTTTCTAAGTGTAAGGAAATGAAAGTAAGGGCCTTTGGATGCGCCCTAGTAACTTGATGAAGGAGACATATTAAAAAATTTACTAAGTGATGAAAAATGAAAGCAGAATCCCCAGAATGCGCCATCATCAAGGGGGGAGGTTAGAAAGGTTTCTAAGTGCTCAAGATGAAAGCTCCAACACTCAAATGCGCCCAAGCTGAAAGTGATGGTATGGAAATTGGCTAAGGCATTAAAATGCAAGTAAAGACCTCCAAATGTGCCCTTGAGGAGGAGGTGTTTGAAAGTGGATGAAAATGAAGGTGTGAGGGTTGGAATACGCCTAGCTTGGATGAATTGATAAAAATTGCCTAAGTCATCAAAAGTGAAAGCCCAGAGGTGTAAATGCGCCCAAGGTTGGAGAGGATAGATAAACCTTAGAAGTAAATAGTTTTTTCAAGAGATAAAAAATCAAATGTACCCCTTCGCAAGTGTACACATGAAAAATATTTTTTGAGGGGAGATTTTTTTCTGGGTCTTGGATATTCTTTAAGGGGAATAATTTTGAAGCTTTCCACACCTTACCTGAGATTGTAAAGTGGAGATTTTAAGTGGTCGCTTGGTCGATGAAATTCCCTAGATGAAATAAAAATTTCCTAAGGAAAAATGCCTAAGTCTCTGTGATGAACTTTTCTATGGCGCTTGACAAGTAGATGTTTTTGATGAAATTTTTATAGGGGAATAATTTTTCCAAGCCAGAGTGAAGACGAGATAATTTCAAAATGCACAAGAAGCAAAGTTCGCTCAAGGAGTATAAGATGGGTGAAATTCTCTAAGGAATGAAAATGGAAGCTCAAGTCTCCAGATGTGCCCTAAGGGGGATGAATGATGATGTGAAGATATTCTAAGGCAGGTAATGATGCAGAGCCTTCTAAATGCGCCCTCAAGGAGTGGAAATTTTGCTAAGGCATGAGGAATTTGAAGATGAAGTGAAACTAGAGAAAATGATGAACCCTATCAGATCCAGAAATCAATCAGACCTTGGAAGTCAAAGTATGGAGATTAGGTAAGTAAAGTGAATTTATACTATAAGTGTTATGATGCTCTTCTTTTTATTTGTTTTGAAGGATGAATGCCGGGACAAAAGTGGGAGGACTTGAAGTGATGGAGCAAATACTCCAGAACAATATTACAACCTTGGAGGAGGAAAAGTTGCATGTTGGAATTCCTCCATGGTGCCCAAACCGTGAAGGGGAGATGTTGGAAGAAATAGCTAAGTGATTTCTCCTCAAAGACCTAATATGCACCCAACTCAAGGAAGTCGGTGGCAAAGGAGAATGGGTCAAATCCGAGATAAAAAAATCCTTCAGGATCAGGATGGAGAAATAAAGAAGACCCAAGCGTTAAAGATCATCCTCAAGCACTGAAATTCCCTCAAGACTAAGGAAGAAGTGAAGCAGTGTTGACCAGACTCATCCAGTTTGCAGTCAACAAGAAGAACAAGAGCAATGCGAACGTGTTTCCAGACAGGAATCTTCTAGAAGATGGTGGACATTAATTGCTCATTTATTACCCCTCTTCTTGGTGTCCATTTTTAGGGTTAGGGTTTATGTGGCTCAATTTGAGCCCTTCATTGTAATTGAATCTGAGCCGTCCATTGGACTGGGCCAACTATAAAAGGGGCATCCCCCCTCATTTGTACCTCATTAGATTAGAGTAGAGATTAGAATAGAGAGACAGCTAGGTGATAGCATAGCATAAAGCATAGTTTGATAGTATAGCGTAGTTTGAAGAGGAAGGAAAACTTTCTCATTGAATGTTTTGTAAGAAAATGTTGTGAACACTCTCTCAATAAAAAGAGTTTTCATTGATGATGATTCCATCTTTTGTTGTGAGTAGCTAGCAAGATTTCTTTGTCCTTCTGATTCGAGTAGTAGCTTAAAGTACAATAAATTTCATTTCATGCAAGTAGATGCTAGTTGTGGAATGTGGTGTTTGATTCGAGCAAGCTTCGTTTATCCATACCACTAGTGTGTTCGGTGATGGTGAATTCACCTTGTGTGGTCAACTGGAACATTGCGGACTTAACTTCGTTTGTGATTCACATGTTGGTATGCATCGTTTTGACGGTGTCTTTGTGTTGAATTATGATCTGAATACCTTTGGTTACTACTTTGAAGATTGCACTGGTTTTGTGGAGGCTGTCCGAAGCAAGGCAAAGCAAAGCTTGGTTGAAGTCTACGAGAATTGATTGCCATGTCCCACGCCTTAGAGTAGATTAGAACCTTCTTATCCTTGCAACCATTTCAATTCAGTACTTTTTGGTTATAACAAGAGCTTTATAGATAAAACCTTTCGAGCATTCAAATTCCTTTCTCCGCTGTTGAACAATTTTGTAAGTCCCCTTGAAATACCAGCAAATAACATTGAGCCAACTGAGACTATCCATTGCATGAAGGAACCTTGGAGTCGAATGCATGATCTTTCTAGCAATCTTAGCATGTAGGAGATTTTGTTCAAGAGATGATAGAGTCGCCGTTGGTAACTTTATTCTGTGTTGATGCGGTCACGAAAAACTTCTGAGTGGGTTTCGTGTTCTGACCATTGGAGAGCACCGAGAGAGGGTCACTCGTGCCTGCCATTTCCTGTTGCGCTTCTATAATGTGGTGCTATTTTATGACATCGAATGGTATACTGACTTCAGGAACCTAGAGTTCCCTCCACCACTTGCCATTGCTGCTGCTGACGCTCCTGTTGCTTCTAATGCTCCTGCTGCCATTCCTGATGCTTCTGCTGATGATGATGTTATTCTTGATGTTGTCCCTAAAGAATGAACTCCTTTCCCATTTAAGAATCACTACTTTTAATCTGTTTTTTGTATATATGCCTAAAAAAGGCTTTTACCATATATATTCCTGATGCTCTTGCTGATGATGATGTTATTCCTGATGTTGCCCTTGAAGAATGAACTCCTTTCTCGTTTAAGAAAAAGAAAATTGTTGATGCCAAAATTTGACAAGCAACAGCCTTATAGGAAACTCAGTTCATGGGGGGACCAATTGCGCTTAACTGAGTGACCTCCGAATTTTTAAAGAAGTCGACTCCTTTTGTAATTTGAGGTTTTGGAATTGGAAAATGAAGCAAATATATAAAATAAAGATCTAACTAAGGCGATGTGCCAAGATGTAGGTGTGGGCACAGTAAATCTACCATTTGAATGGGATTTATGGGCCCGTTCAACAATCTGCATGTCCCAGAATAATAGAAATCATAGATGAAAACACAAATAATTTATTCAATAACATAAAATAACTCCCATACACATTTACTGAAAAGAAGAGTCAAAGACATGGTCTAAATCAACAAACTTATATTGAAATCATAGAAGTTCTGCAAATAAACTACTCAGTACAATAATGGCACAGTATAATGTTTTTTCAAATAGATAAGAAATAGAAAGGCCGAACAACAATGGCATAGTCTACGAGTCTTAATACAATAATCAAAAACAATACAAAAGGCTTGGTGTCTTTCCACTATTTTTCTGTGTATGTTTTGAACTCATTTTTGGAAAGTAGTATTTATAGAAAATAACCCCATCACTTGAAGGCCAGTAATAGAAAAGATTCCTTCATCACGAGCAATGATGTCCATAGCAATGATTTCCCAAGGCCATTGGAACAGAAAAGATTCTGAGCCATAGAATGCAGTCGCCCACGAGCCAGATGCATCCCCTGCAAATGATGGCGGTGGTCCCAGTATAGAAGCAACAAAACCTCGTGTAGACATGTGTCGCTCACCTATGAAGTCAGTTAAGATACGTGGTGATAGGGCAGGGCTTGTTGTTCATTCTCCCTTCCTTGCGATGAAAACCCCTACGGAGAAGGCACGTGGAGAAGCCTTCGTTACCAGTGTTGACTGTGGAGCCCGCCAAAAAGTGTCTGTGGATCGATGCTACGTGTCACGCAAGCGGAGCTCGGTAGAGAAGCGAAGGGAAGCAGGCTTTCAAAGGTCCGCGCTGTTGACACGTGGAAGCGTGGCGGGGCTCGGTAGAGAAACAAAGGAAATCCTTGCGAGGATCGCGCGGCGGACATGTGGCGACAATGGGGAAGCTCTTCAAAAAGGGGCTCGGGGATATTCAAATATATGGGGCGCAGGTGGAAGCCAAGCAAAATAGTATTATCAACCTGAAAGGAGCTTGAGGGATTTCATATCCACAGAAGCCAAATGCAAATTGAGTATTATAAAAGGGCATTTGAAGCTCATTTTATGGATTATTGATTATTAATCTTGTTTTGGAGAAATTTGGAGAAGATCTCCTGAGCCAGCTTGCAGACAATTCCATTTCAAGGATTGTGCTTGTGCTTCAAGGAAATTACAAGAAAAGCTTCATGGCTAGGGTTTGAAGAAATTATCAAGTGTTTTCCAGGCAAGGATTTGTAATGTCCCCACCCAGCTAGCCGCTCAGAACACTACATTGCCTTTCAACTCCCGAAGGTAATTGACGAAGTTAGGGAGTCATTTATTTAATTATTTAATTATTACCTAAGTTGCAAAAATTATCCTCTAAAGGTGATATTAAATAATTAATTAAATCTTTTGGGTAAAGTGACTTTATGAAATTTCACTAAAGTGACTCATGGAAATGTTTATTTCTAAGAGACTATAGAAAGTCACTTTATTAATCTTTTGAGCCAATAGAAAGAAAGAGGTGATTTGGTCGAGCATTTTGTGAAAGATGAAAAAGAGAAATGAAGCATTCATTCGCACTTTTTGAACCTTTTGATATGCATTTCTTCTTGAATGGAGAAGACTCGAGCTTCTGAAATATGTGGGTTTGGGAAACCCTAGCCGCCTTGTTTCGAGTGTGAGAGATCACTCCTAGCCTGGCATCAGCAAAAGGATTGACAGAAAAACAAAGCATCATCTGATTTTCGTGATTTTGGGATTTGAGAGTTTTGCATCTTCATGGAATCGTATTTTGGAAGCTTAGCATTCAGAGTTGAGGGCATTACTCATTGTATAACCATGGGCGCAGCTTAAGACTGAATCACAACAAGAGAAGGGCGTGGTTTGAATGAGATTAGAGGAAAATAAAAAAATAAAAACGCGTTTTCTGGACGAGTTAAAGAAAAACGTGATGGCAGAAGCAAACGACTCAGCCTGAGTTATTTTCGGGGCTTTTTAGGAGGAGATGTGACTCTATGTGACACACAGGCATCTTTTACAGGACAAAACGTTGGCATATGAGGGTCGTTTGGCTCCTTTTAGGGAAGTTATGACAGTAGAAGGGAAGGACGTGTTTAGCTGGAACAACTGGTGACGTGTTTAGCCATGGCGTGATTACTTTAGTTCAAAGCGATTCATTCTTCTTCCATTTTTGGGCTCTTCTCTAGGCGCTGGAGTTACTTGTAAGTGATTGCTGTATTCTGAGTCTATTATCAGCATTGAATAAGGTCAGTGTAGTCCAGAAATTGCTATCTAAACAGTCACAGGATATGTATGATTGAAAATAGGAGTTATTGTTGATGTATGACAGTCATTGTGTACTCAGAAAATTGCATAATAGATTGTTGTTAGTATCTCCATCACTCCTGCTTACTGCTGTTACATCTAAGGGAGTTTATAGTGTAATGTTGATAGTGGAATGTTGAGAATCCTGTACTGTGCATGACCTGGTTGTCAAGAGAGAGGTTCTTATGTTTTGCCGTTAATGAAATGCAAAGTACTCCATCAAGTAACTAGCACCGTTCATGATCATATGCTTGAACCCTTGATTGCAAATACCCTGGTTACACTACTTGTCTAATGAAATAAAGTCTTCAAATCTGCATTTGAGAGTCCAGAAAATACCCTGAACTAAAAGAGTAAATCTGTCTAAGTGTAGGAGTTACTGTTCATGTCTTACAACCTCTATTGAACTCTGAAAAAAGCTTAACAAATTCTTATATGGGTCATTTTCCATTACTGGGTCATGTTAAAAGTACTGAGGGCGGTTTACACTGAAGAACTCACCATCTCATTACAGTAGTTGTCACTGGTTTTTGTAACATTGTTCGTTTGGCCTGCATTAATGAACTACAAAAGAATTTCTTAAGCTACTAGCAGTTGTACATGTTTCCTTGTTCTTGTTAAGGCATGCCAATCTTCTATGGTTCCTATCTTCTGTGTTGGATTAAATGAAGCCTACTAAATTGAAGCAAACGCAAAAACCTTACACTTTTTGGAAAGGAATCCCACAGAGGTATCAGTGCATCTTTAACAAGCATTTTTGACAGCACATACACGGGCTCTCTTCAAACCAAACAAACAATCAGAAATTAGATTAGCGTATGAACAGCTTACACATCAGTTGTTGGTAAAAATCCAAAGAGAATAATACGGAAAAATTAGAGCAGATTTGGCCAGCTCACTACAGGATTTGACATGGAAGGCAATGCTTATTTCTGGTTTTCATGAGAACCATTCATGGATTCTACTGCTGCATCGAATATCTTCATACAGTGGTTGTTCACCCTCTAGGAAGGCGATGTATTCAGTTTCTAATTGCGTTTAGTTCAGGAGTATTCAATGTATGAAACGTTGGATTCTTATCAGATTTAAGTCCTTTGTGAATGTTCAATCTGGTCCATATTATCTGTGCAAGCATACAGTTTACTCTTGGCAACATCTGCTGAAGGTTGCAATTGGATTGGAAGCCAAACGTGGGACCCTTGGTTGAAGGCTTGAGCGCTACTTCTAGTCACCTCAACTGGGCCCTGTAAAGCTGCACGTGGGAGTCTGAGCCTGTATGAGGCTGTTGTGGGAGACGTATGGGTTTATTTAGCTGCACGGGATCACTCTACAGACCTTTCTTTGCATTTCAAGGTGTTGCTGTTTGTTCCAGGTCAAGGCGTGAGATTCCAGGTCTGGGATTTAATGCAATATAGCTGTTTATGTACAAAAACAGACCCGAGCATTGATAGAATATTATTCATACTCTGCTGTAGATTCATTGGTTGTCATTAATCTGAAAATCTGTTTGTACTATTGCTCAGTCTGAAAGAGTGTGACTGTAGCAATTTCTGGAAATTAGTTGCTTGCAATCTCTTCCTTATTGCTGGATGTTTCTGAGGTTGAATGCTTATTATCTGCCCAATATATTCACTCAGTCTGATTGAAGTTGCAGACCATTGCAATTGCTGTTGTAAATCTGGTTGTTGCTCAATGAAAGCTAACTCTGTTATTGGACAGTCCCAGGTGCCATTTCATATAATTGTGACTTGCTATTATCTTACCTGAGAAGCTTCAAGTCTGTAGTATTTATCAGCTTGTAGTATTGTATACCAGACTGTTATGAAAGGAATGATAGCACAAGAGTATAATTATTAAGTCTATGCAAGCATCTCATTTGAAATAAGATTTATTATTTGCACTAGTATGCAATATGTTTGACAAAATGTCTAATATGCCAAACTGAAAATTAATTTGAGCAAAATCGCAATGTAGATTGTTCCATTTGAGTTGGGATACTTCATAGCATGGCTTGCATAGTCGGTGAGTCTCTGAGTACTCGCCATTTTGTTTCTGCTCCGCAAGTTTTAGTGATGTTTACTCACCAAGCCTTTTTGCAGAGTTTTTTTGAAAAACTCATCAAGTTTCTGGTGAGTAGTTGCCAAAGCTTACCAAAAAATTGGCGATTTTTTCCATTTAATTCATGTCACCAACATGTCAAAATTTAGGAAAAAAACATGGGTTGGACACTACAAAAACTTTTTTTTTGGCTTTATAAGCATTGTTTTTGGGCTTTCTAAAAATTACGAAAATGGTGTGCACCATGAAGGTTTTTGTGCTTTTGAAAGTCTTCATTTGGGTTTGGTGGTCCCCTCGATGCTACCCCTTGACCCTGTCAGGGGTGCTACCTCAAGGGGATTGAGGGGTGCTCCCCCTTGACCCTGCTGGGGGAATTGCACTTAGACCCCCACCAAACTCATTTGACATATTTTATAGCTATAGTTTGCATAAAATTTATATTAAAAAAAAATTATGTTTTTTAAAAAACATCATGTGTTTTTTAACATACCATGTTTTTCTCGAGTACTCTCAGAGTCAATTTTTTTGGCTTGCCGAGTACTCTCCAAGTCCAAGTTTGTGAACTATGACTCATAGGATGACACACCATCCTTTAAAAATGCTTCTCTGCAACAAATGTCTGTTGTATTTGGGCATGTGATCCTCACAAATCATGCAACCTAAAAATTGCTACAGCCAAATGCTACTTGTTCCAATGACTACTTCTTGGGCTGATGGTGCAGCACCAAATGGCACTCTCAAGAATCTCGGCAGCTAACTTTAAATTCATTTTCTTTTATTTGGTGTAAATTTGCAATATTAGCTGAAATCGTTGACTGAGATTTTTAGGGGTCAAATGAATCTTTAGACAACAGAAAAGTCTCTTGATTTGGAAAATTCTGCCATGCAACTAAGATGTAGATGTTTTTTGGAAATTTTCCATTTTGGTCTTAGATTGACCAAAACAAGGTGTTGAAATCCATTCCTTGCACCAAAATATCTTCTAAAAAGTGCCTATCCTCTTTGAAGTGGATTTGTGTGGCTAGAAGTTCCAATTCACAGAATGGCCATCCTTAAGTATAATCAGTAGGGTGAAATTGTGCAACTTCAGCAACTGAGACTTGATCAGCAGCTACTCATGTGAATTGGGAAGTACTCAAGTGAAATATACCAAGCCAAATTTTTTCGATTTTCACAGTTGCAAGTTACAATGACAAGCACCCGTTAAGGTTAGCTCATAAACCAAAACGATGCTGAAAGCAACTCTAACCAGAATGTACACCAGGATCCCGATGTGGGCAAGGTGTGAGCATTGGTCAGAGAATCTTAAAGGAAATGCTGAAACAAGAACTCTAACCAAGAATGCGTCAGCGAACGACGGGCATATGGTCAGAGGATCCCTATCTATTGCAATACTGGAAATTAACTCAACACCAAGTATGTGCTACTCAATCCATGATGGATAAGAGGCGACCATATGGCGGAGACTTATGAAATTACAATACAAGCAAGTAAATAGGCGGCAAGCCAGCCTCTTCCACTTATTCAGTGGGCTGTTACAAACATAAGATGAACAGAAATAAGAAATATGCTGACAGTACTACTGTTCAGCTTACAATAATAGAGTTTCAGCAGTTAAGCACAAGATAAGAGTCTTCTCACAGCTGCAACAATGTATAAAGTTATCCTTAATGCTCTCAATGCCTTTCCTCTCAAAACCTAGCTCAAATGAAGGGCTTCAATACAAGCTGTTATGACAGAACCAAGACTGAAAACTGTTATCAGCAATGCAGTAGTTCAATGAAATGCTCACAAAACACTCACCACTCACCCAATATGCATGAAAACTGATGCAAATAACTCCTATGATGAAGGCGCCTAAGCTGAAGACACAAAACAGACCCTAAATACTGTTATTTATTTTTGGCACAAGTCCCAAGGCATCCAAAAAGGTACGGCTTTATGAGAGGGGCAATTTCCTTCTTAAAATTCAAGTTCTTCAAAATAAAATCTGTAATTTGGAGCAAAGGGGCGCCCACCCTAGACAAGAAGAAATATGAAATACCCAAAATGAAATCTTTTTGTATTTTTGAAATATGAGTGAAAACTACAATCAGCAATATTCTCAACAACTCCAGAAAATAACATGAAAATGCAACTAACTGAATTACAAATGCATTAACTCACAACACAGCTATCCTCACTACAAAATTCACTCAAAACACAAGCAAACCTCTCCACTAGGTGCTGTCTCACAAGCACGAAGTTGAGCCAAGCTAGGAGGCATTCATTCCTCGAAGCAATCCTCTCACCATTTCAACAGCATAACTTTACTCAAGATGTTGGATGATCAAAATGAAGACCAAGACCTCCTTTTATAAACTTGTGATGACTTTCCAGAAGCTTCTAGAAACCCTGCTTTTCAAATTTTGAAGTAACTCCCTTTCCCTCCAAAGATGGCGTCCCTTTTGTCTTAGAGCAATTTTGACTTTTAATTTAAAATAATCTCCTCAAGATGGGCGTCCTTTTTCAAACATTGATTTTTGAGCTTTAGAAAAATATAAAATATCCTCATGAGGCGCCACCCCTCAAAGACCACTTTTAAAAAACAACTTAAGTTCAATCACTAGGCTAAGGGGGGGTCAACAGCAAAATATAACATTAAAACATGACTTTATTAAAAATAATTCAACTTATCTCTCCAAACGTGCCCCAAAGCCAAAGTTGAGCAATCCAACTGAACATACTGAAGTAGAAGGTCAATCGAGCCGAAACCAACAGGACCACTGCCAGAAATAGAATTTACTAAAAATAGTAAATTCGTGAAAGTGCTCAGAATGCCAAGAAGAACACATCACCGAAAAGCTCACGAAAAACCCAGAAGGAATCCGCAGTTCAATCACCAATCCGTGAGCACAAGGAACCACCAACCAAGAAACCCTAATTTCATCGCCGAGAAGCCTACGGGTCTCCAGAATAGGCCAACGGTCAATCAGAAGAAGTCATGTTCGAAGGGGACATTACAAGCAGCCACTCCCTGTTTTTGATAAGTCATATTTGTTATTATTTTTCTTTGCAATTTGATCTTGATATATATTTCCTAATCAATATTAGATAAAAATATTTATCATTTTTGAAGTACCATTAGATTTATTTTAAGAAATTGTATTCCGGTTTTAGCTTTGTTCAAGGCTTGGCAATGGTCACTTACCTTCCCTTTCAAAATATCTCGGTACAGCATTAATTGAATGGCACTAGCCCCTTCCTATAGTTTAATCTTATCATGTGACAAACTAGTTAAATCATCTAGAAACACTAGATGATATCCCTAAATTATGGATATTTTGACTTCTTCCTGCTGTATTCCTACTTCATTCCCTCTTAATAAAAATATTGATGCTTTCATTTCCTTTCTTGCCCAATTTAAAGGTAATATTAAAGCAGTTTCCATCATTCTCTTTCTTTATCTGGAAAATAACCTTTTTCAAAAGTTGAAATTATTCTTTTCAACATTGTTGTTCTTCAAAAGCTCTTTCGTATTGTGTGCAGAATATCCTTCATGTGCAGTTCCATGATTACTTTATATTTTGTGTGGATTATGTTCCATCAATAATTGGGGAGTGGTGATTGGCGCAAGGGGGAAGATTGTTTAAAACTTAGCTTTAATACCACTTTCACAAGATCCTTGTTCCTGACTTGAAAGAGATGCATAATTAGTTTATAGATAAGTCTTCAGTAGGCATGTCATTGTACACATCCATTAAGGGAATGCAATAAGCATGCTTATGTTTTATATTAGTCCTTAAAACTGCATCATTTGGGAAGATGTTATGATCATTATGAGAACACTAATCAAGCACTATAATCAACATTATTTGAGGATGGTTGGTATCTCTTTTCTGGAAATATCATGATGAGCATCCTTAGTCTCTCGGAGAGATCCTCACCAAAGGTGACCTTAGTTATCCAAACTCAAAGTAATGGTTTCCTCCTTTCTTAACACAAATTTTACCGGGTACCCCAGCAGTAGTGTAGCCTGTTGCATCTTAATATCTCCCAGTTACATAGATACATACATGCAAAAGAATCAGTCAGTAACCTTCACTGTTTTTGAGAGAACACAAGAATTTACTTTTTCTTTTCCCTCTATTCCTTATACTGATCTTTTTCTGCCTCTTTTCTCAATTTTACCAATTCTTGAAATGGTTCTGCAGCCTTGGATTCCTTTGGAGGCACATGGTATTGATAGTCATGTAACAGATGGAATTCGACAGAAAATGGTTGCTGTTGAAAAGTTCCAAATACCATTTAGCATGAACCAGTATGTATATATCTTGATTAAAAAGATAATTCAATATGCTTTTTATTTTATTTTAATGTGCTTAGTATGAGTATATAGTATATACATCAGTAATATATTTGTGTTGTAATGAAGGTATGATTATGTCAATACACTGGTCTCGGGGAGGATGAGTGCCATAGTAAATAAAGAAAAATTTAAAGAATACAATAGAAATGAAGGATCCTCAAGAAGGCAAGATGTTCTATCACTGGATTTGGCTTGCTTACAGTTAATTTTTAGCTTTATTATATTTTGTTCTTAATTCTTTAAATATGCTGCTTCATTGTCTGTTTGGTGAAGCAAAGGATTCTAGCATCTGAGGTTTTGGTTGTGTCAAGTTTGAAGGGACTTATATGACTTCTTTGGGAAGAATACACAAATTTGTAATCATAAAAGAATCTTCTTAAATATGGTTTCTACGAATTGGGATCTCAAGCAAATCTAAGTCCATATTTTAAATAGTGTACAATTCAATTTTAATGGCCAAAAAGGTTTTTGTACTTAACATAATTATTTCATTTAAACTTTAAAGTTATATCTCCCTTGTCTTGAAACATAGCCTACTTTACTATGCTTGTTTAAATTTCAGCTGTAGCTAGATTAAACATGCATAATTAATCTTCCTTCTATAGGGTCTCTAATAATACAAATTTGTTAGTATGGGCTATATTCGAGTGAATGTATCCCTATACCCACATCTCCTCCCTTGTGTATATATACTCGTTCTTTTCATCTCATTTACTATATTTATGTTAATCTATATAGTGTATATATTCCATTTGTCTACCCTCTTTATTTCATTACAAGTGGTTCAGAGCACAGTTTGAACCTAGGAGAAATTTCTGCTACAAATTGATCAGTTATATCATAAATTGCAGACCAGATTCATGCATAATTGCTTTTCTCAATTCAGCATAAATTGATTGCTGTTGTGTATTGTAAATCCAGTCATAAACTAGTAGCCAAAGTTAGTAGTTATTGTGGTGGCAAAGTAAGGGGTGTAACCTTCTATAAGCTTATGACCCTTAGACTTAACAAGTTTGATTAGTTTAAAAAAATAACCAAAGATAAATACTTAATATGAAAACAAGCAAAGATACCAAGAATGAATAACACTTGACTTTGAAGCATAGTTGAATAGGTGCAAAAGAACATTCTCACATATTGTAAGTGCTATACATCAAGACAAGTATACTTTTTCCCATCGATGAAAAACTTGGCTATTTACTTCCCAACTTCTTGTTACCCCTACAAAACTCTGTTTCAGGCCTCCTCTTGCGAGATAATTGTCAGTAAATCCTTGGTATCACATCAAGTAAAAGTTAGCTATTGTTCATCAAGTCAAAATTGTCAAAGATGTCTTGTTTGTGGCCTTTTCAAACTAACAACGTTGCGGGGAAAAAATGATTTCAATGAAGCTCTAAACTATGAAGACAATGGAGAATACAGAGATAAAGCTAGGATGGATGTAGCAGCCAAGGAAAAAGTATCAGTTGACAAAGCATGAAGGAATTGTTTTGAGTTTTTTTTTATGAGCAGTGGAAGGTAAGGTGAAGACTGAGGCATACTTTTCCAGTGGCTAAGCCACCTCAAAGTTCCACTTGGTATGAGGGAAAAATAGCAAAATCATGAAGAATGTGTGCCAAAGATTTAAGATGCACAAATTGTCAAGATTTTTTCCTTTTCATGGTGGCCTTGCCAATTCAAAAAAGCACCAATGGTGAAAAAACTGGCTAGGGCAAGGGGAAATTCTGCCAAGCAGAAGACAGATCAGTGAAATGACAATCAGTGCGAAACTTCCAACTGGCTGGGCCAATAAAATATGGTGCTAATGGTGACAAGATGGATAATGATCCATGCCCTATTGAAAAGACATGAAAACATTCAAATTTGATGATAGATCAATCATTAAAGCATACCAAAGATAGCAAGGAATAACTTAAGTTATTTGAGCACCATTTTTGGTTGGCACGGCTAGCACAAAACTCCACCCAGCTATTGACGAAGGGGCAAAGACACTCACAATCTGTGCCAATTTGTTAAGGATAAGTTATAAAGTCTCCATTCTTGGGTGGTCAAGACACATGAAAGTTCTGACGAGAAGGTGGCAATTGGCTTAGTGAATCACACCTAGAAAACAAGGTGAAAAGAGATGAAAATGGTGCACTTTTTTAGCGGCTCAGCCAATAGGAAAGCATGACACAATGTAGCAAGACTTTAAGTGAAAAACACCTCTACGAAAAGGGAGTTTAAAACATGTCAAATGGAACACCACCTTAAAAATTCACTCTTTTCTTGGTCAATATTGCATATAATTACGAACATCCAAGTTAGTTTTTGTAATGTCCCTGGCTGAATATGGCTTAATTTTTCAGTTTTCTCGCCTTGGACATTTCGTCGAACAGTTAGCTTGTGAACTTCTTCCAGCTGGTTAATGTTTTCTGACTTTGTTTTCACTTTCAATGCTTAAAGGAAACTCTATCAAAGCATGCCAATGATTGAACTGAAGTTGAAATGCAATAAATGTTTCTCTATTGACTTAACAAGACTGGAGGATAACTTGAAATGATATGCAATTATACTAAATGATCAGTTACAGCAACTTATCATTTTGTCAAACACTTTCAATGCAAGCCCAAACTCTTCAATTAATGATGATAATGAACTGCAATTGTATCGGTATAGCAAAAAGAATTAAAACAAATAATTGTCAACCATTTCCCAAACTCCTATATTGCCGTTACAGACTTGATTACAAAACTTCACACCAATTCATTCAACCACTACTGATGACAGATGGACCTAATGTGCAGAGATTTAATGACTTATATTTGCAGACTCTGTCTGAATGACAGCAAATTCGTCCTGAAGCCACGATTTGTCCTCTACAGAATTTCTCCAAGCTGTCGGTGTATGGAAGCACCTGTAATAATGTGAAGACTTTATTCGTTGCATGCCAAGGATATATGCCACAAACCTCCAATTGTTCATCCCAATAGATGCGTAGCTGATACAGCCATGAGTTTGTTTTCCGCGAAGGAGTTAAGAACTTATAATTGCGTCCTTTTAAAGAATCGATGGCAATGATATTAACAACTCCTCAATGCTACCATGCCACGTCTTCTTTTGTTCGATCTGTTTCCTCTGTACGCACTCTTCTGTTGGTGATGTCTTCTTCTTGAAACTAGATTCCAACAAGTGAAACCTTTGGTCTGATTATAGACGATTTCTGAATGCAGCACTGTCGAATCTCCTGAAGTTTCTTCTTTTTATAATCCTATTGGTCCTATCTTCTATGCGCTATCTGCTCCTTTGGTTCGTGATCTCCTTAGATTCTTGCGTGGTGTGTTCTTGACTGCCTCTGACTTTTCATTCCTCGTTGATGATGCTCCCTCTCTCCTGCGTTTGAATTTGATATAGCTTTGGCATGAAAGAGACGCGTCTCCTCCCTTGGTCTTCATATGTCCCTCCATTCTAATTGCTGCGACTTTTAGTTTGCATTTGTCTTCTTCCTCTGATTCGTCCTATTACATTGCTGCGTTAATCATTTGATTAGTAAATAATAGATAATATATTTTATTTGTTTGTAGCTAACTATGTGTGTGTGTGTGTATATATATATATATACATATTTGTATATATATATATATACATATTTGTATATATATATAAATAGATATATATATTTATCTATTCAGAAATGTAAATGTATTAATTTAATTCTCTAAATACTTCCCTTATGATGGGGACATCACAATTTTAGATTATAAAACATGTTTAAAAAGAATGCAAGTGCTTGTATATAGGCAATTCTCCTTGCAAGCTTTGCAGACAAGGAGAAACAGGGCAAATCCTTCTGATTTTCACAATCTTCAGTACCATTTGTGGAGGCTTTTGGAGAAGTTGTAGTGTTTACAAAGAGATCAGCTAAGTTGACCTAGATTTATACTCTAAAAACCATAGGACAAGCATTGAGACCAGTGAAGAAGAGGTTATCTTTCAGGCATCTAGTCATCATCATGGAAGAAGTAATCAAGTAGTGGTTGATAAGGGATTTTCATTATAGAAAGGAATCATCATATTTAGCATATATTTGGGTTGGAAAATTCACAATGATTAGGGATGTTAAAACTGCATATTTCATTCAAACCCTAAGGCATGATAATGTGATGGTGCTTTTTCCAATCACCAAGAATCTAAGCTACGGTTTGTCTGGGTTTAGACAGTGGGTAGGAGAACCCTCGGCCGTGGGTGTAATGTCCCCAATTTAGCCCTACACTCTTCATTTGGGTTTAGCCTATTTCTGGAAGCTCGTAGGCTAAGCAGAAGCTCGAAATTAGGGTTTCCAAACTTCTTGGAGGACGTTTTCGTCTTTTTGCGGAGCTTGCACTTGGAAATGTTGAACTTGGATTGCAGATTCCTTCTGGGTTTTCGGAGAGCTTCGCATTGGTGGTTTCGGTTCGGCATTCTGAGCACTTTCGAGAATTTACTATTTTTAGTAAATTCTATTTCTGGCAGTGGTCCTGTTGACTTCGGCTTGGTTGGCTCTCATCTTCAGTATGTTCAATTGGTTTGATCAATCTTGACCTTGGGAAGCATTTTTGGTGAGATATCCAGTTGATTTTAAAATGTTATACTTTAATGTTATATTTTATTATTGAGACCCCTTGGCCTAGTGAAGCAACTTTAAGTTGTTCATAAAAGGGGGATTTTGAGGGGTGGCGCCTCATGGAGTTATTTTATTATATTCTAAGGTCCAAAAATCAATGTTTGAAAAGGGACGCCCATCTTGAGGAGAAGATTAATTCAAATTAAAAGTTAATTTGCCTTGAGAAAAGAGACGCCATCTTTGGAGGGAAAAGGAGTTACTTCAAATTTGAAAATTAGGGTTTCTAGAAGCTTCTGGAGAGTTTTCACAAAGTTATAAAAGGAGAGCTTGGGTCTTCATTTGGGCATCTGATATCTTGAGTATTGTTATGCTGCCAAAATGGTTGTTGGATTGCTTCGAGGAATGAATGCCTCCTAGCCTTGGCTCGACTTCGTGCTTGAGAGATAGCACCTAGTGGAGAGGTTTGCTTGTTTGAGTGACATTTTGTAGTGAGGTTTGCATTTGTAGTTTGGGTTTACTTGTGTAGTTCAGTTTATTGCATTTTATGTCATTTTCTGGAGTTGCTGATAACAGGGCTGAATCTATAGTTTCACTCATAAATCAAAAAATACAAAAAGAGTTGTTCTGGGTATTGTCTCATTGGTTTTCTCTGTTGGAAGAGACCCTTCATGAATATTTGCAGATTTTAATACGAAGTTTATGATTTTATAAAGCAAATTCGTCATTCCTTGTAGGGCGCCCTTTCTGGAGTGCTTTGGGATCCATGCCATTAATTAATAGCCACTTTTAGCTGTCCTTTCTCATAACTAAACTAGGCGCCATCATTTTAAGAGTATTTTGCATCAGTTTTCATGTAATTTGAGTGAGAAATGAGTGAGTTGTGAGCTTTTCATTGAGTTTATGTATTGCTGGTTCTGTAATTCATGTTGCTGGTCTGTCAGATCAGACTTGAGAAAATTGCATATTAGCGAAGGACGGGTGTTAGGAATTCATTATTGACCTAGTGGATGACATCTTTACTATTGCAGCAACTTGTAGAGCTTAAATCCTTGATCTTGCAGGCATTCTACTTCTCATTGTAAGCTGAACAGTAGTACTGTCAGCAATTCTCTCAGTTTTGCTTATCATGTTTGTAATTGCCCACTGAATAAGTGGAAGAGGCTGGCTTGCCGCCTATTTACTTTGATTTGCATTGTAATATCATACATCTCCGCCCTATGGTAGCTCCATTCCCACTCCAGGTTTGAAAGCACATTCTGGGTGTTGAGTTTATTTCGAAGTTGCATTTGTATTTCTTTAAATCTCCACCATATGGTCGCCTCATTCCATTCTAGTTTGGGTAGCACATACTTGGTTTTGAGTTACTTTCAGTTGCAGTTCTGATTTATTGTACTGACGATCCTCTTGCCATATGACAGCCTCTCTCTTGTTGAGATTGAGTGCGCATT
This sequence comes from Sequoia sempervirens, assembly GCA_007258455.2. Lineage (NCBI taxonomy): Eukaryota > Viridiplantae > Streptophyta > Pinopsida > Cupressales > Cupressaceae > Sequoia > Sequoia sempervirens. Next base: position 5,335 of record VDFB02022772.1, on the reverse strand, counting down.
CTTGGCAAAGAGTTATATTGTAACTGCTGGTTTGATTTATCTAACCCTAACAGGTGCCTTCTGCATTGTTGTGTAATTTGGCAAAAATCGGAAAAATTGGTTCCGGTTTATTACAAAGTAAGTAATGCAGTATATATATATATGTATGTATGTATGTATGTATTATATATACAAAAAAATAAGAGAAATATAGAGAATTGTAAAACTAAATCATTTCATAGTATGATACTTGATCATTGATCAAATGCCAAATGCCAAAGATAAATATTAAATGCCAATTGATAGTTGAAAAATATTCAAATAAGCCATATCAATGATATCATATACGTCTATGTTAACGATTCCAATGGAAATCATCACAATTACTGAATTACAAAATGTAGTTCATGAAACATGATTCAATGTTCATTGTTCATCAATCATCAAAAGGATTATCAAAAAAATGAAAATCATCGTGACTTGGATTTTCAGCGACTTCAACTTCAAGATCATCATCATTTGAAACCAAAAGGGTTCCACTTGCACTAGATGCACCATGTAGTATGTCATCATTATCATCCACATCATCCATAGTGGCTCTAGCAAGATCCTGAATGGTTGCATCCAAGTCAGCAGACTCGGGTGCTACATCCCAAAGATTCGCTGCCCCCTGCTTGTATTGAGGATCCTTACGTGACAGAAGACGCAAATTGGAATGAATATACACCAAGTCTTCAGCTCTTTTTGCAGCCAACCGGTTACGCTTCACTGAGTGGATAAAGGAGTATGTACTCCAATTCCATTCAGCGGCAGAAGAGCTTGCAACCTAGAGAGAAAACCAACAAAATAAAAAATAAAAAATAAAAAATGCAAGATAAATTCAAGAATGTTAAGTGTTAAATTCTACAATACAAGTGGCAAAAAAAAAAAAACTTGTGAGAGGATCTTGATTGCAAGAGGTTGGAGGTACATATAATCTTCAACATGGAGATACCACCATGTAATAGCATCCATTTTGTATTGGTCTTTGACAATAGAAGGGGTATGATTTTTTCTTGAGATAAACAATCCAAATTCTTTCATAACACTTGTCTGCACTTCTAGATCAGTGAAGAGTCTACTAAATGCCCTCTTATACCCATTAGCAACTTCAAAATATCTATATGGCAGTATTCTCCCTGGGATAGAAAGTACTTCTGTGGTATAGTACCTCGGAGATAGGGTATATGCAAGGAGGTGCAATGGTGTTGTCATCTTATTCCAACGATGAAGAACGATTGCTTCCACCCTTTTGTAAAAGGTGTCTTTAGGATCATTCTCTCTCTTTTGTATTTCCATTTTTATTTTCTCCAACATTGTGTCCATGCTATCATAGACATCCCCCAAGCATGGTTCATCTGTATCAGCAAACTGAAGCATAGACATGATAGGTTTGGTGAACTCCAATACATAATTCACACGATCCCACCAATCGTCATCCAAGATCAATGCCTTGACCTTTTGGGCCCTCTTTGAATTTGATTGCTTCCATATACCCCATTGGTTGCTAATAACCATTTGACTCAATTCACAAGTCGTCTCAAAACAATTGTGTGAGATGCAAATCGGGTCTCAACAACCTAAGAACATGTTAATAGTAAGTTAATAACACATTTAAAATATGTAAATAACGCAAAAAAATAAATTATTCAATTATGTAAAACATGACATAAATGAAACTAAATAAATTAAATTTACCTTCAATAATTCCAATCTTGAAAAATTTCTAAAAATTGCTTGTGACATATGGTGGTTTGTCACAAACATCTGGATCTCTTCAGCCTCCTGGTATATTTCTTTCACCCACTCTATTTGGTTGCCAATTGCTTGCATCACCAAATTGAGGGAGTGTACGGTGCATGGTGTCCAAAAGATGTGCTCATATCTAGCCTCTACCAAAGCACTTGTAGCCCTACAAACTTTTGCATTGTCCATAATTACGTGGAAAACATTTTCATTACCCACCATCTCTATGGAGTCATTGAGAATCTTGGAAATGAACTCCGCATCTTTCACTTCCCCTTCACAGTCAACCACCCTCAAAAACATTGCCCCCTTGGGGGACATTGCAATAACATTGATCAATGGACGGTTTTTGCAATCTTTCCATCTATCGGAAACAATAGATACACCTGTTTCAATCCAAGAATCTCTAATTGGTTTCATTTGGGCCTCTATAGATTTCTTCTCTTTTTGCAATAAGGTGGTACATACCTTTTCATACCCAGGACTTGTGAAACTAGGAGGTGCACTATTTATTCTTGACACCATGTCCCGCCAATATGGTGATCTCACCAAGTTGAATGGAAGACCATTGGCATAGAGGCAACGTGCAATTTTTTCTTCAACAATATCTCTTGCCTCCATTTTAAATGCCCTTTCCAATGGACCTCTCTTGCGGGTGGTGATTTGTGGTTCTTCATCTTCATCTTCCGTAGAGGGCATAGGCAAGAAGGGATGTTTGGAGGCCGTAACTATCTAAGAGGGTAATGTCATTGTTTTTTTCTTTTCGGAACTATAACCACTTTGTTTTCCTTTTGCAATCAATTTGTCAGCATCTTCTTGTTCTTTTATAAATCCTACCATTTGTACAATAGGCAACACCTTCTTATTTGGGCCTTCACACATATTAATTCCTTTACCACCAGGGCCCATAAAATGAAGTTTCACTCTGTAATAGGAGCTATTATATTGTGCATTGCAAAAATTACACTTCCAAACAAACCCCCCACCTCCAAGAAGTTATGAAATTCTTGTGGTATGTCTCCATAAAGGAGATCCTTTATCAATTTTGAATTTTTGACTTCCCTCCCCACCCACTGAACTTTGACTACTAGCCATTGTTGCAATCTATGAAAAAAAATGAAAAACAAAAATACTTGAAAAACCTTCACAAACTTTAAAAAATCATCAAAAACTTGAGAAAATTCATCAAAAGACTAAAAAATAGGGTTTAAATGCATACTTTAAACACTTAAATCTCCTTTGTGGAAGCTATTTGGCATTCCACAATCGATCTCCTTCGAATACAATCACCTCTCTTCAAAATGCCAAGATGGAGAGAAAATATGGTGAGAGCAAAATGAGAGGTAAAAATGAAATGTATTTGTTTGAAGGCCGCATATTGGGCTGTTTTAGGGTTAGGAGGAAAAAAAATTAAAAAATAAAATGTTTTCTAATCAAGTTTGCGCCCACTTTTTTTGACTTGGCCCATGGGTTCGCCCGAGTTTGTGCTGGGTGTGCATAAGGTGCGTGCCCAACACTGTGGGTTTGCATGGGTGCGAGGGTGTGCGCAGCCTGGCGAACCCACAGTGTTGGGCGCGCACCTTGTACGCACCTAGCACGTACCCGCAGACGAACCCCAACCGGGTGCGTACCTGAACCGGGTTTGGAGCCTACGGGTACAAACCCTGCATCTTAGCCAAGAATTCATCATGGAGGAATTCTTGATATAGAATGTTTCAGTTTTGGAATGTCAAAATTGGCAAGGAGTGTTCATCAAACCAAGGCATGGATTTTCAATAACTTTCATAGGCTTCAAAACAGGTTTGTCATATTTTAGAGTGTAATAACCCAACCGGATTTCTATACCAAAATATTGCAATTTTTACAATTTATATAGCACAGGCATTTCGTCAAACAGTTATGTGTTGCTTGTCAGGTCGAGATTTTTGCAAATTATTTGGTAGGTTATGTTATATAATCAGCACAACAATACTCCACAAAGCTTGAACTGTTTAATGACTTATTCACACACAATATCATGCCAAATTTAAATAGCAGATAATTTTTTTGTGATTACAAATAGAGCTGATACTAAAATGTCCAACTCAGAAATTGTATCTTAGATTGTGGTCAATAAAATTTACATGTTTTTATTTAAATGTCATTGCTGACCTGATATGAGCAGAAAATCCTGATAAACATTTACTCTGTATAACCTTTGGCCATTTTTCCCATGGTACGGCAGCTGCTAGGAAGGTATTGACCATTTTGTGGATGCTAGTGGCTGGTTTATTGGCGCCTATAACAGTGATTCTCCTTTACTTCAGCGCTGGCCAGGTTTGACTGAGATGAATTGAATCTATGATGCCATGTCACCTTATAATATTCCCTTGTGTGGTACAGTAATCTCCAAAGGAGCTGCAATGAGTTTGGTAATAGTACGGCTCCCCAAAAAGCTTCAACCTTTTTTATTTTGTCCAAAACAGCAGCACTAGAATTGGTCTTAAATCCTTGCATTCAAACATCCATTTCATCCCTCAATAATGGTATGGCCTTAGCTGGTACAACAGAAATATAGAACAAATGGTAAATTAGGGTTTCCTATTTTATAAGAGGTTTCTGAAGCATTTTTGAGGGTTTGCATATAAGAGTTTTTGATGCATGTGTGGTGGAGTTTTCTGGGTTTTGGAGAGCTTCAGAATGGTATAACATGCATCTCCATCTGACAACCTTTCCCAGAACTTACTATTTTTAGCTTGCACGTTGGAGTTTAAAGTTTTGGTCTGTGGATTCTTTCTGGGTTTTCAGAAAGCTATGCAATGATATAATATCCTATGCTCCACGGTGTTTCGGGGATAGGGAGTACCCGGTACGGAGGGATGAGTTTCTGGTACGGGGGTACTTTTGGGTCATTTTTAGGGGACAGCAGGGGCCAGCTGACAAAAAAATAGGGAAATTTTTAAAAATATAGAGAAATTTCAAAAGTTCATAGCATAACATTGATAAAGCATTCATTCTAGACATTGTATAAGCTTAATACATATCATTAGACTTGAATTGAGATTTCACATGAGAATTGACAAACAAATTACCAAAGTTCAAATGCTTTTCATTATAAATGTGCATACATATCATATAAAAGTCTGATAATTATAACCAAAATGCCCAAAGGCTCCAAGTCTCAACTATGAAATGACATGATAAACATAAAACTAAAAAAATATATCGCTGTCCAAGGTCCCTAATCAGCATAAGGTAGGTCTAAATCAGCATCGCCCTCGCCATCAGAGCACGAGTCTAAGTCAGTGTCAGTGTCCATGTCAATAGAAGGATCTGTCTCAACCAATGGAACACCCACCAATCCCTCATGTGCATTCTCCTCAATCTGCATAGCATCTTTGGGATTAACATCCCAACGTAAGGCTGGAGTCTGACGATACTAACTAGTTTGGCAATCCTTCACTCAGCTGCTCTTCTTTTGCTCTCCTTCACTTCACAAGCCAAATGTAAAAATGAGTTTCTTTTTCTCATTTTACTATATTGGGCATAGCAACATGGTTTGAAGAGGTTTCTAATATCAACGTGAGCTCGT
>VDFB02022771.1:0-49027 GCA_007258455.2 Sequoia sempervirens | reverse complement strand
GATTACATGATCCATGGGAATGAATCTGATATATGGTATTAAATGAACAAGTATTGAAGGATAAAGTGGAATTAAATATTAGAGGAAAAGGTGATAGGGATTAATGAACCTATGTTAATTAATTAATTTTGTTGGGGGATTGTTGGATAAGGGAAATGGATAAATTAATAAAATAAATAATAAATATTTATTTAATTAATTGACTAGGATAAGGTGGAATAAAGGTGATGGATAAGTTAATTAAATAAATAATAAACATTTAGTTAACTAATGAAGTTAGAATAAGGTAAAAGTCAAGTGTGGTTAGGAATGAATAGATTTAGGTTTCTACACTTACAATTTTTAGTCTACTCCTTTTCATGGTTACTGCATATTGTTGAAAAATTGAGGTGTTTTCTTAGCTTAATACTTTGTAAAACTTTAATATTTCTAATCTAAATAAGATTTTCCTTTTGTTGCAGATTCTTTGTGGGTGATTATCTGATTAATCCATTTTACTATTTGTAGAATGTAGATAGAAGTTGATAGAAGAAGTAGACATGATATTAGAAAGATTACACAAGATGTACCATGGAGAAACCCTTTCGGGGAAAAACTCCACCAAGAATTATTCTATTATTCAATCTCTGAATTACAATAGCTCCAATTCTTGCCTGAGAATGCTTCTTCTACCTTCACCAATCTTCTTCTCAACCTGCAATAAAAGTGATAATCACTCTCTTCAACTTGCTTGAGATAAATATGCTTTGATTAACTTTGTAAACTCTAACTGAGTTACAATTACAATGCTCAAGCCCTATCCCTAAAAGGTACGCCTATCTCATGCAAATAGAGTTATGTTGTGAAGAAAAATGTCAAATCCTCATCTCCATGCATTTGGGTGTCCCAAACTAAAGTAGCAACTCAACCTCTGTTCTGTAAATATCTTCAAGGCTTCATCCTCAAAGTAGGCACCCAAAAGAGGACCCACTTAACTGAGCCTTCAGAAATATCTCAACATGCAAAGGAGGTAATTCCAAGAAGACAACTTGGGCACCCAAGTTGGCTCCAAGTCATTTCTTATTAACTAAAACATTACTCAACACCATTCATGCAAGAATGGTATTCTCTTGTTAACTGGAGGTAGTCCATGTTATCTGTCATGCAACTCAAGTTATTAGCCACACACTCTAAGTTAACTGAAGTCAACTAGCATTCAACTAAAACTAATTGAAGATAGTTGAACCATAATTGAACTAAACTAAACTTAACTAAACTAAACTAAACTAAACTAAACTAAACTAAACTAAACTGATTTTGAACTGAACTAAACTAATTTGAACTGAACTAAACTGAACTTCATGCATGCAAACATCAAACCCTAACTCCTAGGATATTTGCAAGCATTTAGAAGTGTTATCTCTTACTCCAAATAGTTAACTAAACTCAAGGTGAGTGTCACCTACCATGCGGGCACCCCATGTGCCCCTATTATTTAGGAACTCATAATGGACACCCTCACATGCTCCTAACATTTAGAATTAATTACAAATGTCAATTAACATGATTATTTCATCAAATGCCTATCTATTCCTAATCCTAGTGATAATGAACACATTCCAAGGACTTAGGAGATACATGAAATAAATAATGTTTAGGATTGCAATTAAATGGCATCATATTTCCAACATTCTCCCAATTGACATTATACATTGCAATTATTCTAAACAAGGAATAATATAAAACAAGTACAGGACTCAAGGCCAATGGCCTTCCTGCACCTAACTAATCAATCCATGCCAACTTCAAATGCAACCTGCATAATCATGAAGCTTCCAAGAACATGATTAAAACCAAGAGAACTTATCTAGTTTCATAAGATAACCTGTAACATTAATTAAAGTGTCAACTTTCTCAATTAATACATTCCCATTATCAACCAAACCAATACCTTTTCCAAGCCTTTGTATCCAAACTACCTCTTTGGAGGCATGTTAAACCACCAAGTGTGTTGAACTCACATTCAACCAAGGTGTAGGCTCCTCAGTCTTTTTTGTTGAAAAAACTGTTCTTACAAGTAACCATTCCAACAAATATCTCTTACCATAAGAGAACTCCAGCCTCACCTATTTCTCCAAGTATCCATGAGGACCTATAACCAACTAATCCATGCCAAACTCCAAATGCAACACAACACTTACATAAAGTATTCAAGCAAATGATTAATGTACCCAATACTTAAGAGAACTACAAGATCAACGGCCAAAGCTCCAATCATGAATCAAGAACATACACATGACATCCATGATCTAACCATCTCCTCTTAGGAGATCACATGCACCATAACATACATCCTTGTCTCAAGAGAACATGTAATATGCCAAACTCTAAATGCATATCAAGAGTAAACCATGACATAATAGCAACCACTCTAAACCAATAAAAAACCATATCACCAATCACATGAAGATAGCCTTACCAATGATGCATCCATGTCACTGCCAACAACTCCCACTAAACCATGGTACCGAGTCACACATGGAATCATGCCTACCATCCTCTTCATGAAGATCACTATATCCTACCAAAGTTCCCACTTAACTGTGATACCAACCTATACATGACAACAAGATAAACATCAAACTATCATTTTCAAAAGCATATGGAATTTCAAACATTTCCTCATGATCAAAATTATCATAACATGTACCATACCACAACTCTAAACTACTAATCAAGAGTATACCATGATAATATCAAAACCATCCTACAAACTAAGAATCCACTTCATTTCCAAATGCTCCCACTAAACTGTGATACTGAACAATCCCATGGCATCATGATGCACATAATCAAAACCACATTTTTTTCATAAGCTCACACCAAACCTGTGAATCCAAGCTCTCAATGACACATGATAAACATCCTCTAAAGAAAGAATATATACCTCTTGTAAAAAACTTATTTTCTAAAATCAGCAATAACAAAAATAGTAAAAGCTCCCACTACAAATCCAAAAAAACCTTCTCAAACTTTTAAGAGAAAGGCATCCCAAACTCTACCCAACCGCTAGCTATGATACCTAAAATGTTGAAAAATTGAGGTGTTATGTAGCTTAATACTTTGTAAAAATTTATGATTGCTGATCTAAATATGTATTCTTTGTTACAGATTCTTTGTGGGTGATTATCTGATTAATCCATTTTACTACCTTAATGTATGGGTTGATAGAAGAAGTAGACATGGGATATTAGGAAAGATTGGCACAAGATGTGTCATGAGAAACCTTTCTGTGAAAAAAACCTACCCAATAATTATTCTATTATTCAACTCAATTAATAGCTCCAGCACTCCTTGCTTCTTGAGAATGCTCTCTTCTACTCTTTCACTTGGCCATTCTTCACAACCTCCTCGCGCATTAAAATTTATAATCACTCTTCAACTTCTGCTTGAGATAAATATGCTTTGATTAACTTGTAACCTAACTGAAGCATAAATTACAATGCTCAAGGCCTATCCCTAAAATGTATTCCCATCTCTTGCAAATAGAGAGTTTATGTTGTGAAGTGAAAATGCTTCAACCTCATCTCCATGCATTTGGGTATGTCCCAAATCCAAAGTAGTAACTCAACCTCTCACTCAGAATATCCATCTTCAAGGCTTCCATCCTCAAAGCTAGGCACCTAAAGAGGACTCCACTTAACTGGATCTCGTAAATATCTCAACATGCAAAAGGAGGTAATTCAAGAAGAAAACTTGGGCACTTCCGGGTTGGCCTAAGTCATTTTTTGTTAACTAAAATATTACTCAACACCATTCGCAAGAATGGTCTCTTGTTAACCGGAGTCCATGTTATCCTCATTAAGTGCAACCTTGCTATTAGCTACACTCCAAGTTAATTCAAAGTCAATTCAGTATCTCAACTAAAACTAACTCAAGATAACTAAACCATAAATTGAACTGGGAATCGAATTGAACTAAACTAAATCTAAACTAAAATCTAAACTAAATCTTAAACTAAACTAAACTGACTCCAAACTAAAACTAAACTCCATTCTAAATTGAATCGAATCAACTAATTTTGAATCGGAATCAATTGAACTTCTCTCATGCATGCAAACATTCTCAAACCCTAACTCCTAGGATCTTTACATGCATTCAGAAGTGTTATCTCTTACTCTAAATAGTTAACTAAACTCAAGGTGAGTGTCACCTACTATGTGGGCACCCCATGCACCCCTATTATTTATGAACTCATAATGGATGCCCTCACATGCTCCTAACATTTAGAATTAATTGCAAATGTCAATTAACATGATTATTTCATCAAATATTAATCTCTTCCTAATCCTAGTGATAATGAACACATTCCAAGGACTTAGGAGATACATGAAATAAATAATGTTTAGGATTGCAATTAAATGGCATCCTATTTCCAACACATACATAAAAACTTTCACACACACATGTATATATGTATGTATGTACATGTATGTATGTGTGTATGTATGTATGTATGTATGTATGTATGTATGTATGTATGTATGTAAATATATGTATTTATGCATATGTGTGTATGTATATGTATATGTATGTATGTAATGAATTTATGCTTACACTCTCATGCTAATAAATAAATAAATAATTAATCACTATAATTAATTGTACCTATACATACATATACATTATGTATATAAATTTACCTATGTAATTATTATTTGCCCCTTTTAAATATATCACGAATGATTTAAATACAAAGGATAAATTTATTGAATAATTATTCCTTAATCTACTACTAAATCTAATATCTCAATAGGGTGAAGCCGCAATAGTGGTTTACAATTCAAGTGAGGAAGGAAAAATCACAAAAAATGACCCCAAAGCAAAAAAAGTGATTTTGGGGGTTCGTACGAACCTACTGGTTCGACCGAACGCATTAGGGGTTCGCTCAAACCAGTGTTCAAGCAAACCCCTTTAAATTTTGGCTGCCAAAAAATAAAACAAATGCATAGCAGAGGGGGTTCGAGCGAACCCCCTTGAAGAGGTTCTCTCAAACCATGGTTCGGCCGAACCCTAGTTTAAGCGAACCTCTAGGGGTTCGCTCGAACCCCTAGGGGTTCATTCGAACCCCCTTGCCCCTCATCCCCCTCCTGAGACACAAAAAAAGTCTATTTTTTTACGCTTCGGAGCTCGGGTTGAGGATGAAAATGGAGAAGTCTTCAGAAACCCTTATGGAATCAGATAGTCCTCGGAACAAGCTATCCAACAAATATAATTTTTATATGTTTTGATTTTATTATGTATTTGTTTTTTTAGTTTTATTAAACATAGGTTCTTCACCAAAAATGAAGGTCTTTGTTCTGCACATGTGGAAAAATAGTAGATTATCAAAAAAAAATTTGAAAAATATGAGTGCACCAGATATTGAAGTCCTTGATCCAAAAAAAATAAAAATTGAATTTCGATATATACAAAAAAAGTTGCACGTTATACGGTCACACTATGTTTGAATTGTAATTGGTTTGACTTCAAAACTTGATTAAAGAAAAAATATTCAATAAAAAACTATCTAACCAAGTGGAAGCACTAGATATTAGAGTTACAAATCTAAATTTGAAAGAATTATAATTTTATCCTTCATGGAAAAAAATTTATGCATTATACGGTGTGCGTCACTTTTTAAAAATGTTGTTTTTTGAAAAAAAATCAGTTTTCATGGGAGATGGAAAAATAAGTACAATCTGATTCCAAAAAATTTGAAAAAAATATTTTTAGAATCTACAGAAAAAATGTGATGAGACTCTAGTTTGCATCATCTTCAAATTCCTCACGGTTTAGCCGCTATAGGTGCCTGAATGTGAAGAATTAGTTAAAAATAATAATTTCAGTGTCCAATTTGGCCAAAAATTGTAAACCACTATTGTGGAATCACCCAATAACAACTATGTTCTAGAAATAATATTTTTCTAAATAAACTAATGTTATCACTGATGATTCAACAAAATATTTTTCCAAATGTAAATACTTTAACAAGCTAAATAATAATATTAAACTTTCACAATATTCTCTTTCTATCAATATCTTTAGAAAAATATATTAATTCCACAACATAACACCACTAACTATACTATAGACCTTATCAAGTTTTTTTTTTTCAATACATAACTTGACACAAAAATCTATTCAAGATGGTCAAACATACTAACAAAGCATAAGTTAAAATTGACATGTCTTCAACCCATGTTCCTTTTATCTTCATAGGATGAGGGGATTAATATACATCCCTAATTTATGCTTCAATATATAATGATCTAATATGGTCACACTTGGTAGAACTATAAATAACCAAACTATCATTTAGTCATTAAAAATAAAAGCATAAATTTATAGAGCACTTTTATCATAAAGATAATGGAGGTATATAATACAATAATTCTTGATAAATATAACCAAATATAAATCTTGAAGTCCTAGACCTATTAAGTCACATAACAATATAGTGGATAAAATAAATGACAATGATCCATACGTTTCACATAATTAAATAGGGTTTATACTATAATGTTGACCTATTTGGTCACATGATATTTCATAGAGTAAATATAATAACAAAAACCTATTTTGTCTATATCATTTAGTTGAATGCATGGAAAATAGTGATCTTTTCGATCATGTATCATTCTGTAGAATGTATATACAATAGTGACCTAATCAATCACAAAAATAATCCATAGAATGAAAGTAAAACATCAATGACCTATTTGGTCATATAGTTTTGCATAGAATGTAAACACTAATAGTGACCTATATAGTCTTTCAATATATGTATATATAAGTTTTATACAAATACAATGACTTATTCAATCACATTCTTCATGCAAAGTATTTACCATGTTCTAAGACTTAAATAGTATTAAAAATATAAGGAAGAGGCCAAGACATTATAAACCAAATGGGTTGTTATAACTATTGACCTATTTTAGTCCCTTAGATTAAAATAATTACATAAGTTCCTTTAGTAATGTTTGGTCATTTTGAGGCTAAGTGTTTCAAATATTTTAAATCAAATGAAAATGGAGTCTTAGGTGTTGATAAGAAAAAATAAAAATTAATGTTTATTTTCCTCACCAAATTGCATGCTGAGAAGAGAAAAATTGAACTTTTATCCTTTTTAAAGATTTAAATATTGATATCCCCATGTTTCATGAAATATTTAGTGTTTAGTTTTGTGGAATTGAAACAACATTTTTTTCCCTAGCATGGCATGTTGTAGAGTTTTTGAAGAAGAATGGGCACATTGTGGACATGTTGCAAGACTGAAATGTGGAGATAGCACATTGAAAAGGTCTAAAGGAATGAAACACCATGTGGAGATCAAGAATAGTGAGTAGGCATGTTTTCTTATAGTTTTCTTTCATTTTCATAGTGAATGATTCATAAAAAAAAAATTGATTATTCTGATGTGAAGACATTCCTTGCAATCTATTATTCAACCACCTACAAGTCGATGGATTCCTTGATAAAAGACTTACATGTTTGCATAAGGTTATACTCAATATACTAAAATATTCAAGGTTTTTTTTCATTCATCTATAATTACTAAGGTCCAATAAAACCATGTGCATGATTGTTATTTGTTTGGTTTTTTCCCCATTATCCATTATCGATGTCAAGGGTGAAGGAATTTCTCAAGAATAAGTACTATCAAATGTATAAAATACTCTTTAATATCATCATCAAAATCTAATAAAAAGAATATTATTCTTAGAAGCACAATGTACTAACAATATGTTCATTGTTTTGGTCAAATATTTTTTCCCAAGGTGTTGTGAAAACATTGTCAGGGCCTATCTTTCACCTTCAAGGTATGTGTCTTCAACTTGAATCTCATATGGGTAAAATAATTTCTTCTATTATTTTTGTAAGCTGTGTTAATCCTTGAGGAGGTAGTTAATAGATTATATACTCCATGAGATTATAGTGAAAAGAGACCTACAAAACAAAGAATGTTTCCCTTTTTATAGGCCAACACAGTTGTTCCCAGTCAAATGCTAAAAGTGAAGCAAAAACTATCAAAAAAATTGTAGGAATTTTTTTGAAGGCCTTTCAAAAGTAGGGAAGTATTTTCATGAAGATAATAAATGATACAAAAACAAAATACATAACTAATAATAGTATAGATAGACACAATGAAAAATGATAGTCTATAGAAGATAGGGGAGATGATTAAGTTTAAAAGTCAAATATATGGGAATATATAAGTGAAAATCATGAATGGATAATTCAAAATTAATATGGACAATGGTAAAGGGCTCATCAAGCCTAAATAGTTTCATGGATAGATTATGAGAGAATTGCGGACCTATGCATGTAAATAGAGCAACTAGAAAACACCATGAAAACAATGAAGAGGCAATTTGGATATCTTTCAAACAAGCAAGAAGTTCTTGGGGATATGATCAAGAGGGAACTTTAAAGTGTTAAAAGGATAGAATCACTAATGTATGATAATAAAAAATCCATTCAAGAGATAGTGATAGTCACCTCTATGAAAGGACAATCCTATTTCAAGACACAATTTAGACACTTAGACATCACAAAAGACTCCTCAACCATACTTCATAGGTCTACTACAGAGAAATGAAAATATTAAAGTGAGATCCATGAAATGAAGAGGTTAGAGAGGATAATTTTTTAATGATGAATGACAAGATAGTTCCTAAGAGGACAATGTTAGAAAGAGAAAAATCATGAGTTCAAGACAAGAAGTGATTTTTTTCAAGGGGTTTCAAGGGAATTGAAAGAGATAAAGTTGAAAAAAGTGTTGTGAATAGACCATGAGAGATCTTTGCATATCTTGAGAGTATAATAACCTTTGTGATAAAATAAAAAAACCATTCTAGGATAGTCTGTGAAACTATGACCAATAAGTTAACTTAAGAACCTCCAAATGATGCATGAAAAGGTAGTTTGAAGGAAATTCACAATTCAAGAATGACAGGTATAGTCATAACATGAAGAACAAAATACAATCATCAAATACACATGATAATAATGAAAAAATAATCAATGGAGACAAGGGGTGATAGTCACTCAATAGAGGAGATGTAGGACACACAAGTCCATATAGGTATGACAGTCATGAAAGGTTAATGCATAAAAATAATATTCATAGAACTCATGCATGAAAGTAATGTTAAGCCACCTTCAAATATAAGTGATAGTGAAGGGGAAATGATAGTCTTCACAATGTAGTATGATAGTCGTATGGAAGATCCAAGATAATATTTAGTGGATAGTTTATAAGATCTTTTTCACAATCATGTAAGAAATAGTGTTATTGGAAAAATCCATCAAAATATTAGTTTTCAATCATTAAAGACAAGGAGAATTTATGAGTAAAAGCATCCAAAACTTTTCAAGTGTAAGAGATAAAATCCCTACACACCTTTAGTAGAGTCATATGCCCTAATGACCTTAGTCACTTCTATTTAAAGGACATCATGACACAAATCCTTTCATTATCCATACAATGGGCATAAGGTCTAAAAGAGTTTCATGATAGTAAGCATGGAGGATAGGGAGCCCTAATGGTAGGTCATGGTCATGAAAAAGACCGAATATGATAGAAGTAGCATGATAGATGATATAAGGGAAAATACATGAACACATCTCCTCACAATGTAACCTAAATGATGAACAATCAATGCTAGTGAGTTCCCAATGTATATAATGAGAATGAGAACTTAAAAGGTGTCATGATTCTCATAATACAAGAAAATAAGAAGATCATCATGCACATGGAGTGGTGATAGTTGATGATCAAAGAGGTCATTCCTTGTCTTGTGCATAGATAAGATACCTAATACCAAATGGAAGTCTTGTAGAAGATAGTCTACAACACATAAGGTAGAATATGGACCTGGAAGCACAATTTCATGAGGTGGGAAATCCATAGAATATTTCAGAAATATCAACTATGATAAGGAGTCCATAGAAAATGTTGGCAGTCTATTCCTTCAGTGACAAGTTTGAAGATGTCTATAGATGATGGATAGTATCAAAGTATAATGACAACCTTGAAGGTAAAAATGAATAATATATGATAATATTGAGATTCATCAAGGATAAAAGCATAATGGACAATCAAAGGAAGGCATAATTCATGAAGGAACTAGTGATGACATCTACAAGGATAGTGGAAAAAGTGGGGGGAAAACCTAGTGATAGTCTTGATACCATAAAAGGAAGACATCATGTTAAACCAAATCTTATTAAGCATGAATGAGTATAACAAGCCATGATTAGTGGTGTTCCATGGTTCATCCATAAAAAAAGTAACTATCCATAATCTAATATCTATTAAGATTATCTTCAACCTATCCATACAAATGAATGAATATTATAATAAGATAATGAATAATCCCCTTTGGAAATCATCAAGGGATACATAATGTTGGTCTATAGAAATATGTGAGACAATATCATAATATATTGGTAAAGAGTGTGAGAATATAATTATAATGGAATTATTTTCTAGTGAATCTCTCATGATGAAAATTTATAAATGAATATGATAAGTCCACAAGATCAGTGACCTACAAGATGTTGACTTGTAAGACCTCAAGCAATCAAACAAGCAAAACGTGATCATAAGGCATGTGCTAGGTAGAGGTTCATTAAGAGATAACATTGAAGGCATTCAAGAGGCTTATCTCAAAGCCACAAAGATACCAATCTTAGTTTAAATTCAATAGAGAACACATGCCCTATTATCTTGTAGATGAAAGGAAAACTATGCAAGGTAGTTTTGAGGTAGTTTGATCCAATCAATGCCACATGTAGCAGCAGTTTGGAATTATCATAAGAATCTAAGGAATATTTGAATAGTTGGAGAAATTGTGAGAGTATATAGGAACTAATTAAGGAGAATCCTCAATGAAAAAACCTAGAGATGAAAATAATCATCTTTCTTCCATGCCACTTTAAATATTTTTATGGATTCAAACAAGGAAAATTAGTCTTCAGACACCTAGGTGGAGATGAAAAATCCAACTCAAAAAAGTTGAGGCCATTTAATAACCTTTAAATTGTATCCTACTTTCTCTCCAACATTGGATAGAGAAAAGGAGACCTATGATTAGTTAGGAAGTAGTTCTATCATTTTTCACTAAGTATTTTTTAACTCTCTTTAGACTTCTTCCTAGGTATACTATACATGGTAACTTATTTTTTCTCAAGGATAATAGTATTTAAAAATAAAATTTCTTGAAGAAGTTATTTTTCATACTTCTATTGTAGTAAAGACACCTTTTTAGTAATAAAGTTTCATTATATTTTCCTTATTTATGATTGTGTTATTGTGTGTGTAGACACACAAAATTAGCATTATGCATAGTCATCCGCTCATTGAATAAATCAAACACAACAAATCCATTCACTAGGAAAGTTGGGTCTTTAGTCCTAAGGTTATGCATTTAAATAAATCAAAGGCTCACATCATCCTTTAATTAAATAAATCAAACTTTATTTAATTAAAATCTCAAAGGTCATTTCCATCCTTTTCTGATTTAAATAAATCAAATATTTAAGTCCTAAAAGTCAAAATCATCTAAGCACCATTAAGCTAACCTAATCATCATTAATTTAATCTGACCATGATTAAATGCTAATCTCACCCACTTGCATTCTCTAGATATCTCCACTTGCACAAATAAATCAATTTATTGATTTATTAAAACTCTCATTTTCACTCAACATGGCCCTCAAATTTGAAAATCATGGCAAGTTGATTTGTCCCTCCAACATTGCATTTATTGCTCATTTTCTTGTCCCCCTCTCAAAATTTATTGCCAAATTTGAATTCAAATTCTCCCTCTCATGGGCACACTTCCCAAATCTTGCACATGCATCAACCACTCACCACTTGACAAGTGTTTTCCTCTCATTTGTCCAATCTTAGTCCCACATCCTCCATGTTTGACACTCTTAGCATTTGAAAATCTTTGAATAGAGGTTTCATCCTCAAGCAAATCCTCCACAATTTCATCTACAACTTTTATGCAAGGTTACTCTCTTGGTTTGAGAACTAATCTTATTCACAACTCCACAAATCATCTCCACAATCTTTATGCAAAGTCATTCTCTTCACATGGAGAATTGATTTTTCCCATTGCATCCTCATCACCAAACTTATCAAGGATTGGGAAAGGGCTTCTTTCCTCATCAAAGAAGCACCAATCCACTATGGAATAGATATGTATCTTGTTTCTTTCATGCTTTCAATTTAATTTGATTTTCTATCATGTTTAGGAAACATTTTACATTATTTCATAGGAGTACTTAGCAAATTTGTATGCACTTACCTTTTTTGTGGAGTTTAGGATGTTTGCAGATTTGAGAGGTGCTCACAGTGTGCAATGTATTGATTGATGAATGTTTATGTGATTTCCATGTAATTCTTTTAATATATATCTCATTCCAACACCTTTAGGTAGAAGAAACATATATTCTTTGTAGGTTGCAAGTTGTGTGATGGTTAAAAAAAGTGATCTAGTTGTGAACACATCTCTTCTCCTTTGAAATGTTGAAAACCCCAAACCTCCTTGCAAAGAATTGATGCATTGGTATATGAAAACACTTGATTTGTGTTAAACTAAGAAATTTATTAAATAATTATGTTTCATTAAAAAATAGTATAGGTCTTAAGGTAATTTGTTCCATCACCTTGTTAAGTCTTAGGTTTAATTTTCAATCATTTTCTACTCCTTTTCCTGAGCAAGCAATAGTAGTTTAGTTTAGTTTAGTTTAGGTGATTGCAACAAGGGAGCCAACCCTCTCTGGAGGTTGAATTCAACTCACCAAATCCCACTCTTTTATAAGTCTTCCCATGTTTCAATAGGTAGTTGAGTTGATAGATCAACAAGGGTGTATACTTCATTTCTAATAATAACTATGATATAGAGGTCGAGCCATAATAAAATTAATGAGTTGTTATAACTTTTATAGAGAGGTTGAGTTATTACAATCCAAATGGGTTGGTATAACTATTATATAGAGGACAAACAAATATAGACCTAATGGTATTTTAAACAACAAAATAAATGTCAAAAAAATATAGACCGAATGGTCTTTTATAACTAATGCACAAAATTTGAGAATTCATAAGTAATTGTCTCTGTAAGTTTAATACATATAGTTCAAGACTCAGAATTTTCAATAATAAAATTTAAAAAATCCTTCTCATAGATTACTAACCTAGTATAGATTTCCTAGGAAATTTCTTAAAAAATTAAACTCATAAGAACTTGTGAGTTTTCTGTAAATAACATTTTCTTCAAAATTTTGAATGTCAATTTTGATATTAGAATGAAGAATAGGGAAAATACCTCTTCCTCTACAATATTAGAAATAATAATACCAAGTTTTTTCATCTCTTTTCTAGTGTCTTCCCACCTATGTATGATCTTTCATTCTTCTCTTTTCTCTTTTATTCCATCTACTCCACTTTGAGCTCTTATTAACTTTCACTTCTCTTCATTTGAGCCATGGAATCTGGTATGAAATTTAGTTTTTTCTAGTTATCACCACTTTGAAGAGTAATATTAATGCCATCAATGTTTGTTTAATTAAAGTGATGCTCCACTTTGGAGTTGTAATAGCTCCTTCAAGCTTCTCTAAACAAACTCTAAAAATAATACATTAATAATATATATAATCTATTTCAAATTAATATAAATCAGTCTTATGAATCAAATACACACACACACATAGACATATACATATAAGGTCTATATATAAAATGGAGATGAATTATATATATTTAAAGATCCAAATACTTATAAGGAAAATAAACCATTCCATCACCTTTTTAATTTAGAAAACATGTATTGTTGATGAAACATGTGAGGCAACAATCAAAATAAATAATCATGGTAATAAAACAAGAGAGGAAAAATATACAACACTTAGAAACATAATCATTATTTTACTTATAACTCAAGATAATTATATAAACTAGAAAAGAAATAAAACATCAACTTGTATGTGTGTATGAAATTTCTCAAGATCATGGTGTGCATGTAATTCTTCCAAGTTTTCTCCCCTCTTCAATGATGCTCTCCCTCGTTGATTAGGACCTAGGGAAATTTTTTCCTACATCACCTCATTAAAAAAATAAGGTAGTTAGCTTGTTAATCATATTATCTCAAAAAATAAGATAAATAATTCATCAACATTTCATGATAATGAATTTTCTTGTTCATCTTTTAAAACAATATCTAATTGATACCTTTGTTTTTACATAATAAAGTAGATCAATCATAGTATAAATGTTCTTAAAAGAAACTAATTTGACATCATATTTTAAAGAACATCCCAAAATAAAGCATATATAACTTGGTTCAAAAATAGGTTGCGACAAAAAAGTTTTTTGCAAAATTAATGGCAATAATTTCAATGGAAAACTTGATTCACTAGATAAGTTTTGTTCATCATAATTTGATAAATTGTGTATTTTTAATAGGTTGATGAATTTTTTTGACATCTTAATTTATATTCTTTTGCTATCAGGTCGAATCCTAATGATCAAGTCAATATTGGCAACAATACCGAATTACTACATAGTTGTGTTGAAAGCACCCAAATTAGTCATTTTAGAAATAGAGAAATGCATTAAAACATTTTTGTGGAAGGGAAATATTGATGATAAAGAATATTCCATTAATCTCACTAGAAAATATGTGTTCTGAAAAGCTCAAAGGTGGGATAGACATTCATAATATTCCTGAAAGAAACATGGCTCTTGGACCAAAATTTGTATGACATTTATACAAAAAACCAAGTTTAAAATAGTGCCAAATAATGCAAGCTAAGTATTTGGACAATGTGCTCCCAGAAATAATTTTTACCATATCAAATCCTCTTGTAGGCTCTACAATGTGGAATTTTTTATTAGCATGCATGAAAGTCATAACTCCATATATATCATGGGAAGTAAATAATGGTGAAAAATCTTTTTATGGAAAGACTCATGGAATGGTCTTCCATCCTTACAAAGATATCAGGAGTTGCAATCAACAGAGGTAATTTTTTCAGATATATGGGGACCTAAAATCAAAGATTATGTTCAAGGTGTAGAGGATCTTACATGAAAATTCATATGGAAATATTTGTCAAATATTCCAATATCTAACAATAAAAAATAAATATTGAATAATATACTAAAATCTAGAGGCTTTTTTAAATCATATTTAGAGGATGGGATAATTTGAGCACCTTCAAAAACTAGTGGGTATTCAGTTAAATAGGGATACAAAGTTGTAATCAGTAATGACATGCATACTCAAACACATAGAACATATTCCTTTTTGTTGGAACCATATGGTGCTACCAAAGGCTAGTAGATTTTCTTGGTTGGCCTTAAGAAATAGAATTTTAATAAGTGATAGGTTTTCTAAGTTGGGAATTGAAAAAAAATTCAAATATACATTATCCAAAGAATTTCTTGAAGATGTTGATCATTTATTTTTACATTGTTCGTATGCACAAGCTTGTTGGGAATTTGTAAAAGAGAAGCTTAGTTGGTTTTATCCATTTCCTAAAACTCTTTGGGATCACTTCACAATTTGACATGTGCTACACAAAAATTCTTTATTTGATTGCATCTGATAGGTAGTTCTAGCTCTGGTTATCTAGAATATATGGTGAACAAGAAACAAGTGTATCTTTAGGGAAGAGGTTCCATCCATAGCACATTTGCTAATAAAAATTGAGAAAGCAATATCAGAGGTAACAAAATCTTATGTTCAAAATCATAAAACTGTATCTTCTCTTTTTAGATCATGGGATGCAAGCATATTAAAATAGTGGAGTCTACTTGCAATATAATTCAAAGGTAGTTTTCATCAACCTTCGAAGCAACGACTGTAGAGAAATTTAATAGTATGGCTACCTCTTTCCATATTTTTTTGTAAATTAAACTTTAATGGTGCATCAAGAGGGAACCCTAGGATTTTAGGAGTAGGGATAGCTATTTGGGATTCTAAGGATTCGGTGATGGGTGCTAAATCAACTCATCTCTGTCATGGAATGAACAATTTTGTTGAAGCTTAGGCTTTGATGCATGGTATAAAACTATCCATAAAGCTAAAAATCTCAAAATTTCACATAGAGGGAGATTCTCTACTAATTGTGAATGCATGCAAGGAGAGAAAAATACAAAATTTGTAACTAAGGTACATTCTTCATCAAGTTTGGCTACTTTTAAATAATTTTGAAAAAGTACAAATTTCACATACCTATAGAGAGGGTAATCTATTGGAGGATTGTCTTGCTAATATGGGATGTGACCAACAAGATTCTAAGATTGAATATGATAACATTTCCATCAAGTATCCAAAGGTGGCAACAATTGTTTCTTCTGAGAGCTCAAATTTATCTAAGTGGGATACAATGTTGGTTAGTGATCGGTGGCAATAAAACCTCATCTAAATCGAATTAACCTTGTCAATAGCTCTCAAAATTTGAAGGAGTGGTGGGGGAAACTCTTGCATCAATTTCCCATATAAATTTTAAAGAAATAATACATATAATCATGTGAGGGTAAAGAGGTATTGAATAACATGTGTTTTATAAAAAATATAATATTTGTGGTTGCAAGGAAATCATTTTTTAAATCCTTTGCACAACTATTCATACCAATTTTGTAAACCAAATAGTATGAGGATTAATGGCAAGCTCCTTGTAATCTTTTGTCTCATGCCAATTTTAGTTTTCCAGCTTCAAATTTGACAAGGGTTGCATACGGGCTCAATTTCCCGTATGCTACATGGCATTAAAATGTGCATTATAAATGTTCTAAAAAAAAATCAAGCTACATTTATTGTCACATAGATCTCTTGAAAGTTCATTGAAGTGTTAAAAGTATCTCCTCCAAGTTTCAGTGTCTCCAGGTTTAGTAGGCTCCAAGTTTCTTAGTATACCTAAGGTATTTCAAGTAGGACTTTCAATGATAGTTTTTCTCAGGTATAGGTGTTACAGGTTGCAAGTATCACAGTATAGTGGTAGAATTTCAAGTGGGGTTGTGGCAGTTTTTTCACATACAGAGGTGTTATAGGCTAAAAGTTTTCACAATATAGTGTACACAAATTCATCAAGTGTTTAAATTACAATGCACCACCATCAAAAAGAGTATCAAGAAGGTAATAGGTGAAGAAATTATACACTTGCAAGCTATGAGTTTACTATTCCCCTCTCAATTGTTGTCCATCTTCATTTCTAATTTGTTGGAAATTTTGCAATGTTTTAATTCGGTGAAATTGATAGCTAATAAGGTGGTAAATGGGAATTTCTTGTAGATAATTATTTTCTAAAGAGTACCCAAACTTAGGGTTAGTGCGCAGGATCATGGGGTCAAATCTAGGCCCTTAAGTGGCAATGAAAATTTAGAAAAACAAAGTTACGAAATTTGACATAAAAATTTGAATAAGTTATTAACATAATTTGGAAAATATGTAAGAACAAAAATTGTAGCAAATTGAATTTAGTTTCTAAGATACTGGTCGATTTTTGAAAAAAAGTAAATCTATTTGGTGAAAATCTAAAATTTCAATGTAGTAGTACTAAATTTTCAGGAAAAAATAAAAAGTAGGTGTATGTCTAAACAACTAAGTATAAGAAAAGTGTCACACCCCGTCGTGCGAACCCCAAAAGAACTAATAACAACGAAACAATTTTATTTTATTTTTTAAATAAGAACATATAAATAACATACTGAAGTATTATAACATAACAATGTATTATGAGGCACAACTAGTTCCAATGGGGTACACAAAGTGACATGACTACACTAACCCATAACAACGAAAATAAGATAAATAGTAATTAAACAATTATATAAATCTATTCATTCCCATTTCATCATTTAAAATATTCATTAACCAATAACCATATTCATAACATATGTACATATGACAACAAAAGATACTATAAAGATATGAAGCATTGATATTACCACATATATAACACAACTTAACACAACTATTACAAATGATCGTTCCTAAATAAATACATGGCCTGAATATACATTACATCCAAACAATGGTAAAATATAATTGACTGAAAATACATCTCAATAACCACATATACAATTACAACAAGGTCATCCCAGCACATGTGGGAGATAATACATCAATGAATACATTACATCTGAAGTATAACATACATCTGGTACAAAGAATTATTGGATCATCAACATCCTCCAAAACCCTGCAATAAAAGATATATCTGCAACAGAAAGGGAAACCCAACGGGGTGCGAAGCACGTTCCACCCAACCACCCTCGTGCTGAGAGTAGACAAGGAAGGGTCCCCGACCAAGCACGTCTAACAATAACAAAGACTAACTCCCAATAGACAACTTAACATCAAAGACCACTTAAATACTCAACAACGACAAATCCAAAGCACAACAACAAACCACTTCAGAACATAACAACAAGTCATAATCACCACATCAATGAGACTCAAGACATAATATCACAGACTATTTCCAACAATATCCAAAGAGAAATCAATAAGTCACTTAACCACTATAAACACAACATCACTTAACACGAGGTTACAATGCTTCCAGAGAACAAAGATCATGAACATCGCACAAAAACTGATCAACTGTCGACATAGGAAGAGTGTCATGCATAAATTGCCATGAGTTACCCTGGCTCAACCTTCCTAGGCTACCGGACCCCCATCCTGGGTTACCCTGGCTTGCCTCTACCGGCCGCCGGACCCTCACGTAAAACTATGCGTCCCATCTCATCTCGAACCTTATCATTCACTTGCTTCACGAGAGAGACATCCTTTATCTTTATTAGTGTGAAAGCCCCCCCATTAATTCATTTAGATTGTCACTTAATTAAACTCTAGGTAGGTTACCCTGGCGCCCCTTTGTGTGCCGGACCCCCACAAAGAGCCACTCTCCTATCGACAACACCACAAAGTACAATACCACAATAGTAACTAGACAACATCACCTCTCCAATCCAAGGAGAAAATAAAACAAGGAACTCACTCCGAACACTGGAGGAAACCACATATGAAAACACACTCCTTCCAAAGGAGGTACAAATCTCATTACCCACTCCTATTTCCTAGGAGCACAAATCCCCGTTCGTGGAAACCGGGTACAACAACATAGTATAATTCATCAAGGCGATTCACAAAATGAACCTCTACACCAAACATCCCACTCTAGAGAACTTCTCTGGAAGACTTACAATACCCTTAACCCTAATTGCCCGACATGGAGAATAAAGAACATGATAGCAACGCATTCCATCTCTGGAAGCCCTTAACCACAACTTAAACTCCTAAGAAAGATAAAATAAATTTAGGGTCATCCCATGCAACTCAAAGAACTATGAAGAAAATACCACAATAAAATTAACGAATAATCTCAAGAAGAACAATTACATTTAACCAAAGCCATAAAACAATTAAAATGAATAATAATTTTCACCCAATAAATCAATCAATTACACGTGAAAACTCATTTCAAAACAACACAAATGAATTTCACCTATAAAATAAATCCACTGCTTGAGAAGATTTGATTCAATTAAATTTTAAAGCATCTAATTTATTTATAGATCCCACAACTACACTATATCGTCGCACTACTCAATCCAATTATAATCACAAAGCATATTCCTGATTTCCTCAATTAAACCATATTCTTATAATTTGTAAAAATAATCCTATTAAATGCATAATCCACACACACGTCTATATAATAATAATATATAAAAATCTTTCTTGTTTTCTAGTCATGACATTATAAATAACAAATGATATATATACATATATATAGAAATACGATATATATATATATATATATATATATATATATATACATAAACTTATTTTTAACATTTATTAAAATAAATTAACAATTAATCTATTCATATATATATACATATATATATATATAATGATACTTATTTTTAACATTTATTAAAATAAATTAACAATTAATCTATTCATATATATATATATATATATATATATATATATTAAATATATATAACATATAATAAAAATTTGCATTAAAGAATACTTAAATCGAAGTTTAAATTCGCAGACAGTACCCGGGTAATGGAGTCCGCCACAGTCCAAAGTACCCATGTACTTGGTACTGCGGGGAGAGTGGGGTACGCAGCCCCACTGGCTGCACCCAGCAGCCTCGGCTGCTGTGCGCAGCCGTAGTGGCTGCGTACCACACACAGCAGGGACGTGGGAGGTACGGCTTCGGCCGACCTCCCACCCCTATAAATATTAATTTTTGTTTTATTTTTATTTTAGAAAATTCCGATTTCAATTTCATTTTTTTTTAATTTTAATTTTTTTTTTATAATTTCGTTTTCAAAATAAATACTAGATGGATTCCAAAAAATCAATTTTATTTTAATTAAATATTTCATTCTGAACACAGTCATAAAAATCTGAACAAAGTATGTATTTATTTAAAAAGTTCTTTATAAAAATAGTCATATATATATGTATATGTATACCTCAGTGTATATATATATATATTCACCAAAAAAAATTCTGAAACGAATAATATAAACAAGAAAGATTTTTCAATATATAATATAACAAACGATTTTCTATTGAATACAATATAGATTGGCATGCAAACCTAACCTATAAGAAGATTGATTTTAATTTCAAAACAATAATTTCACTATTTAAACTATATTGAGGAATTTCCAAAAAAATTTACTAAAGTTTTCAACAAAAGGGTTCAAGGGTTTCTTACAAACGAATTTCAAACCACAGAACTTCTTCTTATAAATTTTCAAAGCACAACAAACAGATATTGTTCAAAGTACAACAGAAATAATAATAAATGACAGAAGAAAACCTGGAGTCCTTCGTCTGGCGAAGAATTCTTTCTGAATCCTCTTCTCGACTTCCTGCCTTCAACTCTTTTCTCGATCTTCGGCCTTCAATGTTCTTCTGAACAATCTTTTCTTTTTAGACTCACCATAATTTTACCCAGAAAAACCTCCAAAACTCAAAACTATCTTTTTTTAATTTTTCCTTTCTAGATCCCCAAAAACAACAGAGCAAAAATTGTGTGAGAATAATTCCCCCATAAAAAAAATAAATCACTAATTAAAATCAATAAATCTTTCTCCGCTTTCTTTTCCAAAAAGCCTCCTTCCTTATTGGTCCTTTTCCAGCTTTTAAAAGCTCACACATATCTAAAATTTTAATTAAAATAATTTATTTAATTTAGATATTATCTTCACATGAATTTCTAATTTTAATATTAATAAAAAGATAATATCTAATTATTCTCAACAATATTAATTTAATTTAATTTCTTAAATTTTAATTAATTAAATCCCTTTTAAATTTATAATATATTTAATTTTAACATTTTTCTAACTCTCAATTAAATCAAATAACAATGCAACATTAATTAATTATTTTATGAAATACGATTAATTAATTAAACACTAACCAAGAATTAAATAAATACTCAACAGTCAACCCACATACAAGACAAAGACAAAACTTCAGTCATAACACAACGACTCACAACAGACGACGGACTTGGGACGGGGACACTTCCAAACCTACTCCCTTTTTCAACATTTTACCCATTGGGTTAATTTATTGCTCGCCCTGTCCTGCCGAAGCAGGTGGAATCGAGACTTATTCCTACAATCCTGCATCCAAATAAACGTCAAGTAGCACATGTATATATATAATCAACATCCTATCATGAGAAGGAATTGCAATGTAGCAGGGCACTCGTGAATGAGTGATGCTACACTGTCCTCTCACCTACTCTATTCTAACAATTACAATACCAATAACGAACTAACATTTCTAACCAATTTGCTCATAAGATAACATGATACCTAACTACTGCATCATAACTAATTATTAAACAATTGCATCATAAAATAATACTGAATTAAATAACATCACCATAGAATCATCATATTGACATATAAACATTAATGAAACACTATTTGAATAAACAAATAATCCAAACAACACACAGAGTATCATAAATCATACTAATAATGTCATATCAAATGATCATACCCACTAAAGGAATAACAACATCATCAAACTTCAAACCAACCAAATCAAACAATAATAGTATCATCATAGAATCAACGTATCAAGTTAAAGCATAGAAATTAATAAGTCTAACCAGTATGAGGGGTATTACATCCTCCCCCCTAGGACATGGCTTACTCCTGGAAGCCATTAAATAGATAAGAGTAAGCACACAACAACCACGCAGAGAACACGCCACAAATCTCTATAACTAACCACATATTCATTCATTTCCTATTACCATATTCCATAATTCCATACCATATAACACGCAAAAGCAACTCCAAAACCACATA
Organism: Sequoia sempervirens; assembly: GCA_007258455.2. Taxonomy (NCBI): domain Eukaryota; kingdom Viridiplantae; phylum Streptophyta; class Pinopsida; order Cupressales; family Cupressaceae; genus Sequoia; species Sequoia sempervirens. The sequence goes on along the minus strand of VDFB02022771.1, from coordinate 26,613 downwards.
GGGTCAATCAGGCAATCGCTTGCACAATGAGGTAAAGCACAAGAAGACATACAAGGGTGGACATAACAACAAGGCTGGTTGTCATCCACCACACACAACACACAAAATTCACACACTACACAATTGTCTATAATGCATTCTTACAGTAGGAAGGATATCGGTGCATTGTACACTACACCGAGGGTCCTATCCCTTCCACTAGTTTCCTGTACCATTGGACCTACACCACGTAACAATAACTTCTGGGTAGCAGAGTCAGGTCAACCCAAAAAGGAAAACTTAGACTAACGAACAAAGCACCTAGGTCAACGCCATGGCTCATAATGCCTGGAGTAACACCTACGCAACTAACAACTTAATGGGTCCACATTATCCCAGAGTGCCTAGTGTTTAAACTTGGGCTCTGATACCAAGCTGTCACACCCCGTCGTGCGAACCCCAAAAGAACTAATAACAACGAAACAATTTTTTTTTTTTTAAATAAGAACATATAAATAACATACTGAAGTATTATAACATAACAATGTATTATGAGGCACAACTAGTTCCAATGGGGTACACGAAGTGACATGACTACACTAACCCATAACAACGAAAATAAGATAAATAGTAATTAAATAATTATATAAATCTATTCATTCCCATTTCATCATTTAAAATATTCATTAACCAATAACCATATTCATAACATATGTACATATGACAACGAAAGATACTATAAAGATATGAAGCATTGATATTACCACATATATAACACAACTTAACACAACTATTACAAATGATCGTTCCTAAATAAATACATGGCCTGAATATACATTACATCCAAACGATGGTAAAATACAATTGACTGAAAATACATCTCAATAACCACATATACAATTACAACAAGGTCATCCCAGCACATGTGGGAGATAATACATCAATGAATACATTACATCTGAAGTATAACATACATCTGGTACAAAGAATTACTGGATCATCAACATCCTCCAAAACCCTGCAATAAAAGATATATCTGCAACAGAAAGGGAAACCCAACGGGGTGCGAAGCACGTTCCACCCAACCACCCCCGTGCTGAGAGTAGACAAGGAAGGGTCCCCGACCAAGCACGTCTAACAATAACAAATACTAACTCCCAATAGACAACTTAACATCAAAGACCACTTAAATACTCAACAACGACAAATCCAAAGCACAACAACAAACCACTTCAGAACATAACAACAAGTCATAATCACCACATCAATGAGACTCAAGACATAATATCACAGACTATTTCCAACAATATCCAAAGAGAAATCAATAAGTCACTTAACCACTATAAACACAACATCACTTAACACGAGGTTACAATGCTTCCAGAGAACAAAGATCATGAACATCGCACAAAAATTGATCAACTGTCGACATAGGAAGAGTGTCATGCATAAATTGCCATGAGTTACCCTGGCTCAACCTTCCTAGGCTACCAGACCCCCATCCTGGGTTACCCTGGCTTGCCTCTACCGGCCGCCGGACCCTCACGCAAAACTATGCGTCCCATCTCATCTCGAACCTTATCATTCACTTGCTTCACGAGAGAGACATCCTTTATCTTTATTAGTGTGAAATCCCCCCCATTAATTCATTTAGATTGTCACTTAATTAAACTCTAGGTAGGTTACCCTGGCGCCCCTTTGTGTGCCAGACGCCCACAAAGAGCCACTCTCCTATCGACAACACCACAAAGTACAATACCACAATAGTAACTAGACAACATCACCTCTCCAATCCAAGGAGAAAATAAAACAAGGAACTCACTCCGAACACTGGAGGAAACCACATATGAAAACACACTCCTTCCAAAGGAGGTACAAATCTCATTACCCACTCCTATTTCCTAGGAGCACAAATCCCCGTTCGTGGAAACCGGGTACAACAACATAGTATAATTCATCAAGGCGATTCACAAAATGAACCTCTACACCAAACATCCCACTCTAGAGAACTTCTCTGGAAGACTTACAATACCCTTAACCCTAATTTCCCGACATGGAGAATAAAGAACATGATAGCAACGCATTCCATCTCTGGAAGCCCTTAACCACAACTTAAACTCCTAAGAAAGATAAAATAAATTTAGGGTCATCCCATGCAACTCAAAGAACTATGAAGAAAATACCACAATAAAATTAACGAATAATCTCAAGAAGAACAATTACATTTAACCAAAGCCATAAAACAATTAAAATGAATAATAATTTTCACCCAATAAATCAATCAATTACACGTGAAAACTCATTTCAAAACAACACAAATGAATTTCACCTATAAAATAAATCCACTACTTGAGAAGATTTGATTCAATTAAATTTCAAAGCATCTAATTTATTTATAGATCCCACAACTACACTATATCGTCGCACTACTCAATCCAATTATAATCACAAAGCATATTCCTGATTTCCTCAATTAAACCATATTCTTATAATTTGTAAAAATAATCCTATTAAATGCATAATCCACACACACGTCTATATAATAATAATATATAAAAATCTTTCTTGTTTTCTAGTCATGACATTATAAATAACAAATGATATATATACATATATATAGAAATACGATATATATATATATACATATATATAGAAATACGATATATATATATATACATAAACTTATTTTTAACATTTATTAAAATAAATTAACAATTAATCTATTCATATATATATATATATATAATGATACTTATTTTTAACATTTATTAAAATAAATTAACAATTAATCTATTCATATATATATATATATATATTAAATATATATAACATATAATAAAAATTCGCATTAAAAAATACTTAAATCGAAGTTTAAATTCACAGACAGTACCCGGGTAATGGAGTCCGCCACAGTCCAAAGTACCCACGTACTTGGTACTGCGGGGAGAGTGGGGTACGCAGCCCCACTGGCTGCGCCGAGCAGCCTCGGCTGCTGTGCGCAGCCGTAGTGGCTGCGTACCACACACAGCAGGGACGTGGGAGGTACGGCTTCGGCCGACCTCCCACCCCTATAAATATTAATTTTTGTTTTATTTTTATTTTAGAAAATTCCGATTTCAATTTCATTTTTTTTTTTTTAATTTTTTTTTTATAATTTCGTTTTCAAAATAAATACTAGATGGATTCCAAAAAATCAATTTTATTTTAATTAAATATTTCATTCTGAACACAGTCACAAAAATCTGAACAAAGTATGTATTTATTTAAAAAGTTCTTTATAAAAATAGTCATATATATATGTATATGTATACCTCAGTGTATATATATATATATTCACCAAAAAAAATTCTGAAACGAATAATATAAACAAGAAAGATTTTTCAATATATAATATAACAAACGATTTTCTATTGAATACAATATAGATTGGCATGCAAACCTAACCTATAAGAAGATTGATTTTAATTTCAAAACAATAATTTCACTATTTAAACTATATTGAGGAATTTCCAAAAAAATTTACTAAAGTTTTCAACAAAAGGGTTCAAGGGTTTCTTACAAACGAATTTCAAACCACAGAACTTCTTCTTATAAATTTTCAAAGCACAACAAACAGATATTGTTCAAAGTACAACAGAAATAATAATAAATGACAGAAGAAAACCTGGAGTCCTTCGTCTGGCGAAGAATTATTTCTGAATCCTCTTCTCGACTTCCTGCCTTCAACTCTTTTCTCGATCTTCGGCCTTCAATGTTCTTCTGAACAATCTTTTCTTTTTAGACTCACCATAATTTTACCCAGAAAAACCTCCAAAACTCAAAACTATCTTTTTTTAATTTTTCCTTTCTAGATCCCCAAAAACAACAGAGCAAAAATTGTGTGAGAATAATTCCCCCATAAAAAAAATAAATCACTAATTAAAATCAATAAATCTTTCTCCGCTTTCTTTTCCAAAAAGCCTCCTTCCTTATTGGTCCTTTTCCAGCTTTTAAAAGCTCACACATATCTAAAATTTTAATTAAAATAATTTATTTAATTTAGATATTATCTTCACATGAATTTCTAATTTTAATATTAATAAAAAGATAATATCTAATTATTCTCAACAATATTAATTTAATTTAATTTCTTAAATTTTAATTAATTAAATCCCTTTTAAATTTATAATATATTTAATTTTAACATTTTTCTAACTCTCAATTAAATCAAATAACAATGCAACATTAATTAATTATTTAATGAAATACGATTAATTAATTAAACACTAACCAAGAATTAAATAAATACTCAACAGTCAACCCACATACAAGACAAAGACAAAACTTCAGTCATACAACGATTCACAACAGACGACGGACTTGGGACGGGGACACTTCCAAACCTACTCCCTTTTTCAACATTTTACCCATTGGGTTAATTTATTGCTCGCCCTGTCCTGCCGAAGTAGGTGGAATCGAGACTTATTCCTGCAATCCTGCATCCAAATAAATGTCAAGTAGCACATGTATATATATAATCAACATCCTATCATGAGAAGGAATTGCAGTGTAGCAGGGCACTCGTGAATGAGTGATGCTACACTGTCCTCTCACCTACTCTATTCTAACAATTACAATACCAATAACGAACTAACATTTCTAACCAATTTTCTCATAAGATAACATGATACCTAACTACTACATCATAACTAATTATTAAACAATTGCATCATAAAATAATACTGAATTAAATAACATCACCATAGAATCATCATATTGACATATAAACATTAATGAAACACTATTTGAATAAACAAATAATCCAAACAACACACAGAGTATCATAAATCATACTAATAATGTCATATCAAATGATCATACCCACTAAAGGAATAACAACATCATCAAACTTCAAACCAACCAAATCAAACAATAATAGTATCATCATAGAATCAACGTATCAAGTTAAAGCATAGAAATTAATAAGTCTAACCAGTATGAGGGGTATTACAAAAAGAATAATATAATTTTTTGAAACTTTCAATATAAGTAGAGGACACATGCCTAGATGTGCCATATTTTTTTGTTATTTTTTTGCAAGTAAATAATTAGTTATGAATTTTTTATTAGAACTTTTTAAAAATATTGGTGGAAAGTTGAAAATTTTCTTAATAAACCCTTTTCATTTCATCAAATTTGGATTAAAAAAATCACCAGCTACTTTTGTGTCATATCGCCACTTTTTGGACCCCCATGATCCTGCACTCACCCAAGCTCCTATATGATCTCTTAAAAGGAAAAGGGTATGTATGAGGATTTTTTCCTAAGAATTTCCTTCTGCATAGGAGGGAATATGTGTTAGTGACAAGAAGTATCATGCAGAAGGAACCATACAATCCTTCCAAATTTAAACGCTGTTGCTTCTAAACAGTCTCAAGAAGCTCATCAGAATGAAGCCATCCAAGAGCATTAAGATAAGAATGGTGTTGAGGTTTGTCATATGGAAGAATGATGAATTTTCAACTTTAGTAATATTCTTTTTTAGCAAAGACAAATGAAATAACCATTATAACTGACACTCTTTTTGTCTTGGGGTGTACATAGTTTTCATGAAAAATTGGTTATAATGTAACTACACAACTATGTAATAGCTGCAAACAATATCTACACCTGATTCAATAGAAATTTTTTGGTGCTTTTTGTAATATTTTTTGTAAACCTTATCTTATTATATAATATAATTATAGGCCATGTGCCTTTTCCTGAAAAAAAAATCTTAATTTATATTTGAAATTATATCATAATTATTTGTTTAATTGTTTATTGATTCAATTAATATTCAAAGATCTACTACAATACCAAATTTAGATGAAAAATATCACATACCTTCAACTTTAGGTTTCATTTTCTTAATTACATTTTTTAATTATTTATTATCATTATTTCTCTAAATTCTTATATTGTGTGGCTCTGGTGAATACTTGGGGATCTGGAAACAATGGTATACCTTCAACTTTAGTGTTTTTTTTTTAAATTACATAACTTTTCAAACTAATGAAAATAATGATTGACAACATCAAATTTAGATGAAAAAAGGTAATTAGAATGTTTTTGATATAAAAAGCAGCAAAACAAGGGTGTTGTCCCATTAATACAAGGCACCAACGACCATCCACAACAGACTAACACTAACAAAATAGTAACAATAGGTCTAAAAACCAAACCATCACCCTAAGTAGATCATATCAAAAGCAACCCAAAATACTAACAACCAAACTAAAGCTACTAGTAATGTCTATCATGATAGCATGACTTAAAACAGTCTTAGTAACTGACCACTAAGGGTCATACCAGTCATAGAGAAAAAATAAACATAATAACAATGTCTTTAATAGAAAAAAGCATAAATGAAGGCTGATTCACCCATCCCTAGTCAAAAAACCTAAACCCACCAAAGACTAATATTTTTTCCCACTGCATGGCTTAACTAAAGTTATGGTAGCCCAATCTCTAGTGAGGAACCTAAGCAATTCCTTGCTAACAGCTTCTTCCTCCACATCATTCGCAGACTTGTCCTTCTGCAGTAGACATAACGTAGTGGCAAACCTGTGCATAATCTTCAAAGCAAAATGAGTAACATCCTACAATATTTTCTCCAAACTCTCGACTCTGTTTTCAGATTGTCAACCTCCTCCCAGACAACATCCTGTGTACTATAGGCTTCCTCCGTGGGAGCCTTACCTTCTGCAATGTTGGAGGTGTGATGCTTGACCTCCTTGATTTTAATGCTTGCATGACCCCTTTTAAGACTCTCAGAAACATGGGAGGAGCTACTAACAAAAATCGAGAGAGCCTCCTCTCCCACCTCCTTTTCCTCCTTACTCCTATTTCTCCCATCACCATTGTTAGAATTTGAGACCTCCTTAAAACTCTTCCCTTTTTCTTGCTTGATAACTAGTCTATTTGACCTGCGAGGGGTATTAGTCTCCTCGGTGATCTCAATGTCATAGTTAATTTGTTGGAGTTAGAATTTAGTCTTCTTGGAGGCTTTGGCCTTAATTCTCGGGGTGGGGGATATGCATTTTTTTATATTTTCTCTCCACCATATGCCCTAGAGAGGGGGATGTGTCTTGTGGAGAAACTTTCAAGGCTGGGTTTTTGATACATTTTTTCTTGCTCGGGCCAGGTGTGTCCATAATGCTAGCTGATGGGGGAGCAGAGGAAACTAGAGCGTCTTCAAAAGAGGTGGGTCGGGGAGCTTTAATAATAGTAATGGGCCGAGGAGGGAAAAGGGTCGAGTGAAAATGGTAAATTCTAGACATAATCCCTTGGTGAAGGATGGTGAAATTTTTATTTGAATTCATGGCTTCAACTGCATCAAGCATAGTACTCTCAAGAGAATGCATGAGAAAAAATAGGAAGGAAATATTATGGTGATTCCTAAGGTGATTGAGGAAATTGAAATGGTAGTAGTAATACACACTGTATCTTCAAGTTTGAGGGTGAAGTATTTCATCACCACCATGCAAAATCTGTCCCATGGCTCAGGAAGCACCTCATGGTCATAGCCTCCATGTAACTTGATAGGTTTCTCATCACCCTGGAAGAACAAGTTGAGGCTGGTTTGATTAGCAACTTCGATGGTTTTCTTCCAAGTACGCCCATCTAGAGTGAGACCCATGGCCTTGGCGATGACCTCCTCATTGATATCAAAGGAAATGCTTCCAATGGTGATCCTTCTGGCATTCCAAGAGGTCATGAATTGTTTGGATAGACCGTCGTCATGGTCGGTCATAAATTCCATATACTAGGATATGTTGCCTTCCTTGCATATATGCCAGACAATGTTGTCTTTCTTCGATTCGTTGCACTTATCTGGCTCCACATGCACTCGGTCCCCACCCATAGCTCCAACAAACTTGTCGTGTAAAACCAAAACAGTGACAGACAGAAAAATAGCAAGGCAGATACAAAGAAAACCAAGTCTAGAAAACACCGCAAAGAAATAGATGGTAAAAGGTAACTTGTAAAGCCAAAAGATATGATAATAAATTCCCCTTCCCATTTCCAGCGTAGGCCTAGCCATTCCCTCATGCAAAAAGTCCACAACATGAAGAGAAATGATATCAGAAATAAATTCGAACAACTCAAAAAATTGAACAAAATCCGCCAGTCTGAAAAGATTATTGCAAACTTTGAGGGAGTTCAAAAAATAATGACCCCATCGATCATTAGAATCAAAATGGTGATTCACGATGGTAAATCAAAAAGGTCATGCGTGGCATGTGGAAAATCCTGCCCAACACTCTTCCCGCACAACGACCAGTTATTTAAGCAAAAACTCGTCATCATTACTAACAAAAGTTAGTAACAACCACACTAAGTTAAGAAAGAAAATTTTAGGAATCATGGTGAATTTCATTAAAATCCATTCTTAGAAGAGCCATAGTGGAAGGAGGCAAAGACTCTTCTTTCCTCCAGTACCGTACTCCTTCTCGATCAAGCCCGACTGCAGCCAGATTGTCATCAACCACATTTCCTTCTTTGTAGACATGTTGAATGGTGAACTCCTAAAGTCTGGTAAGAAGAGAGTGAATGTCTTCAATTACCCCTTGAATGGACTAGCCAACAACCATCGTGCCTTTCGTGGCTTCCACAATTAGCTGTGAGTCACCCTCAATTTCCATGGACTTAACGCTGATTGACAACGCAACTTTGAGGCCCCAGAGGAGGGCCATACTTTCCACCTGATTACAAGTGTGATCTTTCAGGTTCCCTGAGTAGGAAAAAACTAAGCAACCATTATGGTCTCAAATGACACCACCTCCCACAGCCTTCCCAGCTCTGGCCGCCCCATCAAAATTCAGTTTAAACCAGGGTGGTTTTGGATTTTTCCACTTCGTGTTGCTCCTAGCAATCTTCATGGAATTATCAAACTTTTGGAATTCACTAGGAAACTTACAAATTTTAGCTATATTTTTATCCTAGCCCGTAGGAGGGAAATTGGGGGTTTTCCATTGGCAAACCAAAATGTTATCAAGAAGGAGTTTATTAATGATTATCAGCAGACTGTCCAGACTATTCTCCTTCTCTCTGAAAATCATGTTGTTCCTTTTTTTCCACAAACACTAGCAAATGTGAGGAGGAATAAGTTGCTAAAGTTGTATGATTAAAGGGTGTTTAGAGGGGCACCCCCAATTAAAGACGAATTGATGAATATTTCTATCAAAAACCCAATGGATGTTGAGATTTTGTAAGACATTCTGCCAAACTTGGGAGGAAAATTGACAGTGGATAAAGAGATGGGAAATTGTCTCCTCTTCTGACTTACAAAGGGTGCACCAGTTGGGAAATTGAAAGCCTCTTTTGACAAGGTTATCAATAGTTAAAATTTTACCATGAATGGATGCCCACCAAAAGAAGTTGATTTTTGGGATGAGCTAAGAGTTCCACACCTTCTTCTAGCATTACTCATCACCATCAAACTTTAGCAAGAGATGATAAGTAGACTTGACAAAGAAAGCCCTAGACTGATTCTTAGTCCCAAAAACCCTGTCCTCGCTAGGAAAGAGAGGAAGTATCATCTTGTTTAAAAGAACCTGAAGCTCAGTAACCTTAGGGAGAAGGTCAGGTCTATCCAAGAAACTCAATTCCAGAGTTTTCCATTTGGCTCTGGGTGTAGTATAATCTGCAATAAAAGTACCAATATGTTCCTTAGCATGTTCCCCCAAGATGTTGAAATTGCTATCAGCAAGGGGTCTGCCCCCAAGCCAGTTGTCCTCCCAGAATCTAATTGATCTCCCATTCCCAATTTTCCATCTGATACCTTCCTTCAAAGGAGATCTGTATTTTAGGATATTATTCCAAATTTTTGACCCTGATGGGAGACCCATCAGATCCAAGGCCCTGGAGAAGTGTTCCTAGTTCAAATATTTAGCCTTCATTATGTTGCACCATTCAGCCTTTCCCAGCACAAGATTCCAACCAACCTTAGTGATGAGGGCTTTGTTCAAATTGGCGATCTTTCTAATCCCAAGACCTCCTTGACATTTAGGATGGTAGACAGTGTCCCAGTTCACAAGAGCAAGCCTTTTTCTCTCTTCAACACCAGTCCAAAGGAAGGATCTTTGTATTCTTTCAAGCTTTTTAGCCATAGAGCCTAAAATCTTAAAGAGGGAGAGGAAGTAGACTAGGATCCCTTGTAGGGAGGCCTTGAGGAGTTGTAGTTTTCTAGCATTACTAAGGAGTGTACCTTTCCATCTAGCAAGCTTCTTTTGCATTCTCTCTAAAATATATTCCAAAAACTATGAGTAATCTCCTTAACAGTGAGGGGTAAACCAAGGTAAATCCCCGGAAGAGTAGCACTATGACAACCTAGGATAGATAATATCTTAGCTTGGAGATTAGCTTTCATATTGAAAAAATAGATATAGATTTTATTATAACTTATACATTGCCCAAAGGCATTGGCATAATCCTGGAGAAGGCACTTCCATTCTCTAGCTTCAACCATAGAATATTTTCCAAAAAGGAAGGTATCATCCACAAATTGGTGAAGAACAGAGGGGGGGAGGGTGGAGGTAGCCTGGATTCCCTATATTTTCCCAGAGTGAAGCAAGGATAGAAAATTCCTACCAATGACTTCAACAATCATAATAAATAGGTATGGTGATAGAGGGTCACCTTGTCTAATGCCTTTTCCTGCCTTAAAGAACCCCCAAGGGGTCCCATTGACCATGATGGAATACTGAATAGTCTCCACACATTCTTTAACTAGACCAATCACCTTATCGTTGAACCCAAATTTAGCAAGAACCAAATAAAGAAATTTCCATCCGACCCTGTCATAAGCCTTAGAAATGTCTAATTTGAAAGCCATACCTTTATTTTTTCTTTTCTCTATGGAGTGGATTATTTCATGAGTCGTAATAGCAACATCAAGAATTTGTCTTCTAGGGACGAATCCATTTTGGCATTTGTTGATAATCTTATCCAATAGTGGCTTGAGCCGGTTAACAAGGACCTTAGAAAAGATCTTGTAAATAGTGTTGCAAAGACTTATAGGCCTGAAGTCAGCCATATACTTTGGCTCCTACATTTTTGGGACTAAGACAATAAAGGTATCATTCAATTTTTTTAGCAGTTTACTAGTTTTGAAAAAATCTTTGATAGCCATGACTAAATCATAACTGACAATGTCCCAATATTCCTGAAAGAAAGTTGGGGGAAAGCCATCAGGTCCTGTGGCTTTATAGGAACCCATAGAAAACACAACCATCTTGACTTCCTCCTCCAAAACAGGGGCACAAAGTTGTAAATTATCCACTTCACTGATGCAAGAAGGGAGGTGCCTTAGGAGTCTATCTTGCACTTCAGCAAAAGGGGTGATACTAGTGTCTTAAATCTGTCTAAAGTAGTGTTCTGCTATTTCTCCAATTTTATCAGCCTTCGTAATCTCTTGGTTGTCTTCATTAATCAGGCACTTGATGGCGTTTCTTTTATTATGCCTACAATTCGTCCTATGGAAAAAGGCAGAGTTCCTGTCACCCTCTTTCAGCCACTGAACTCTAGATCTTTGCTTCCAAAATATTTCTTCTTTACTTAATAAATCTTTCCACTTCCTCCTCCTCATGTAAAGGTTGAAGGAGAGAGCCCCTAGCCATAAGATTTTGAACCCCCTCAAGCTTATCCTTGATCATCTTTTTAGTTATAAAAAAGTCACCAAAAGTAACACTAGACCAACCCTTAACCTCTTTTTTAATAAAGTCCAATTTTTGGGAAATTCTATACATAGCAAAACCCTAAACTGGATAGCTCCACCAATCCTCAATGTGATTTCTAAATTTTTGGTGTGTCATCCACATAATTTCAAACCTGAAAGGGTGAGGGCCATGGAATGACTTATTTATCCATTGGAGAAGAATTGGGCTATGGTCAGAAATAGTTCTAGGGAGAGAAACAAGAGAAGCATTGCATCCCAGATCCCAACCCACTGAGACAAGCACCCTATCCAGACAAACCTGAATAAGGTGGTTACCTTTTCTATTGTTAGACCACGTGAAAGGATTACCCTGCAATTCTAAATCAAACAACGCAAACTTGTTGATAAAGTCTGGAAGATCATTCATGCTGTCAGAATAGTCCATAAGGCCACCAAGCTTCTTCAAAGGGAAAAGGGGGGAGTTGAAGTCCCCAGCAACCATATGCAAGGAATTTTTATCAATTGAGATTAAAGATAAAACCTCCTCCCACATACTCCTACCTCCGTAGAATTGGGGGTGTAGATGTTGAACAAATGTTGGATGTGTGATTGTCAACCTTGAGGGTTACAACAAGGTAACTATGAGAGAATGCAAAGGCTTCCCCATCAACTTTACCAGAGTACCACATAGTGGCAATACCACCCAAGGCACCATCTTCCTCGCTATAGAAGAAGGTGGAGCCCGACCAAATTTTGTTAGCAAAAACAGAAAAAGTCTAGTAAGTCATCTTAACCTCTTGAAGCAAAAGGACATCAATTTTAAGATCCACAATATATTGCTTTAGTGAAAACTGTTTCTGAGGACTATTCAGTCCTTGTATGTTCCATGAAAGGAACTTCATTTTCTACTATGATGGGTTGAATCAAGGGTTGATTGTCGACCACTAGAAATATCCCTGGTAGTAGCTTTATGCCTTGACAATCTCTCTGAAGGTCTTCCAACTCTACTATCAGTTCCCACATCCACTTTCTTAGTCCTTATTTTCCTCTTTTGAGATTGTTAGTCCTCCATGTTATCACCATCAGCTAGAGCTTTAGGGGGAAAGGACTTGGAGTCCAAAGTGAGGATGACAGATTTAGTTACTTCCCCAACACAAACCTCTGCACCATCCTACTGGGAAGAGAAGATACACGAGGTAGCAGCCACCAAACTAGATTTTGAAGGGGTGACTGGCCCAGACCCCGTAAACCACCAGGTAGTAACAATAGCCTCCATCGAAGGCACATCCATAGGTTTTTCAGCAACAATAGAACCCAACTTTGTGTTTCTCAAGTCCATGCACACAAAGGACAATGGAGACCGGACAACCTTTTCATCACCATTAGAGGCGAGAGGACCAGACACCAAGCCAAGATCCTTGAGAGAGGAGAGTTCTCCATCCTCCAAGGGATTCAAGGAAATCCTCAAAGCCTCAAAATTAGCCTTGGTCTTATCCCCTGGGTCAGGGGATTTCATCATTTCATACAATCCATCAGTAAATGGATAATCACCCATTTCATTAATTTTTACACTCTCCCCTGCATTATTGGTGCTAAGATCCAACTAAATCTTTTGCATATTAGGAGGGAAAGATGGGTTCTTCCCCTTAGGAAGGGGTTCCTTCGGTGCAATACTTTTGCAGTTAGCAATAATATGGCCTTGCTTGCCACATTTCTAAAAAAACAAGGTGGCATTCTCATAAACCAGAGCCTGAGTCCATTTTCCCCACTTAGATTTGAGGGTGATAAAGTTGGGGAGAGCTTTGTTAATGGAGACATTAACACAAAAGCGAGTAAAAACCAACTTGGATTTCGCTAGTGTGACTGCATCCGCCACTACAAAGCTGCCAAAGGAGTTCCCAATCCACCGGAATATCCTCTCATCCCAAAATTTCAATGGAAGGCCCAGTAACCGAACCCAAACAGGGGCCATACGAGTGAGTTCAGCAAACGGTTCAAACCTCGGCTTCCATTTAGCCAAAGATAGGAAATGTTTACCATAGGCCCATGTGCTCAAGAGGACATAAATCAAATCCTCCTCTGCCATAAATTTGAAAAGGAAAAAACCGCCAGGCATTACCAATGCAGTCACACTACCCTTCAGCTTCCATCGAGCATTAGCCCATCTTCAGACTATATCAATAGTTGGCCTAAAGGCCAAGAATCTTCCCACCAAAGAAAGGTGAAGAGAGGAAGCAACCCCATCCATGACTGTTTCAGGAAGGCAGAGCTCTGAGCCTTCCTTCGTCTGAACAAATTCAGGACTGAAAGTGTCAAGAGTGTTAAATCTAGTCCCCGTAAGGATATTCTTCTAGCACTCCTTAGAAGAGTCAACACCATTGAGGCAGCCATTGTCCCCACCAGCAGGAGACCCAGAAAGTGCATTGGAGTCACACGAAACAAATGTCGCATCCCCATGTGTCGGATGCAGACGAATCTTGTCTGTATTGGGTGAGGGGTCAAGCTGGGGGGAGATAGAGGCCTCCCTAGAACCTGCAATATGCTAATGCAAGATAAAAATTTAGTTATTTTTGCTAAAAAATTATTCAAAATTCTCAAAATAATAAAATAATGATTGATATTAATAAATTAAAAGAAAATATATTTAATTATAATCTTCTATAGCAATATAAGACAAAAATAGTTAGTTTTGTCGAAACAATATTTATAATTCTTCAAAATAATAGAAATTATGATTGTATGCCATAGAATATATAGAGCACATGTAAGAATAGAGCATGTGGATTCAAAATTATAGATTTCTCCTTTTTGTAGACCATTCTTCTATTTTTTATGTGCATCAAAATGAGTGTGTTGTAATACATGTGTTTTATAAGCATTTCATAACATGTGTGCATTGTACTTTGCTTTGAAAATTGTATATTTTTCTTTGGCAATCTAGTCTAAAGGTTTGGGCCCACATGTGAAGTGTCAAAATAAGTGTTTTATATAAAACATAAAAAACAAGCATATGTCAGGTGTGTTTTCCATTTGTCTATACATTTTAAGAAATTATTCTTAAAAATGTCACAATGATGTTAAGTCTTTTCTTACTTTTCTAACCATATATATTTTTTTAAAATTCAAATACATTAAGGTTTTGTTCTTCAATTTATTTTTCTAGTGCTTTCATTTTTTACCAAAAAACATACATATAATTTTTTGTGACATTTTTTATCCACTCACAAATCACATTTTTACATTCTAGACTCTATTCTATACATATTAGAAAAATATCGATTTCAATTAGTTTTCTCAAAATTAAGGGAGTGGCATGATCCAATTTTCACTTGTCCACTTTCTAAATTTGCAAACAAATCGCATTTATTAAAAATTAGCTAAAAAATATAGCATAAACAATGTGATGCTAATTAACTTTCTAGTAAAGAGATTTATAAAATATTTTTTAAAAAGTCAACATTTTAAAGGGAGCACACCTAACACTATTTTATATCATTTTTACAAAAATAAAACTACTTTGTGTGCTCCCCTTTTTTGACCTTCTTAATATCTACCAATTTAAATTAAATATATATTTTAAAAGCTCAATTCTAAGCACTAATAATTGTGTCTTCTCATATCTTAAATTTTAAATATGAATATCTTGAATTTCTCATCCAATATCAGTTTTTGTTGATTTTAAGAAAAAAAAGCTCTCTTTTGGCACCCCATTTCCATGCACATACTCCTCTAATTAGCCTTATAATTCATCATTTTAGCCTTACAATTCATCATTTTATTCTTGTAAGATTTAGACCAACTTCCTCAATCTTTGGTTCTACTTTGAAATGAGTCGGTTTTCCTCTTCCAACTTCATAATCTATTATTCCTGACTTTTTCAATAACTAGATCTTATAAACCACACAACCATACACTTTAAGAAATTAGAGAATAACTACACAAAATTGCTAGCAACCGCCTAAACACAAGAAAATGTCTTCTTTAATATCACTTAATCCATAATCACACAATCATTAACTCATGAATAATACAAGGAATACCTAATATACTACTAGTGGTAGTGGTCTCTATCTCATGGCTATATCAACAATATAAGATGTTTAGAACTAAACTAGAAGTCAACATGTAACTAAGTAAATTAAAAAAAAAAAAAATTAATCATAATAATATGGCCAAAAAAATCTATAGAAAATAACATAATTCAAGAATCTAAATGTTTTTTAAAAAGTTCTATAAAATATTAAAAATAAACTACAAGCTCAATAATAAAGCACCCAAATACACTCTATAAGATTCTCTAGGTTTAAAACTTAAGGATCATAAACAATAAACAATAAACAATAAAGTGAGTAAGATTTTTTAGCTTTAAATCTTAATGATCATAAACAATCAACGATAAACTAAGTTGGATTTTTTAGGTTTAAAATATTATAAGCAATAAACAATAAAGTGAGTGAAAGAATAAACAATAACATCACAAGGCAAAACCAAAGCCATGTGAAACATCAAGATTTTATAATTCTAATCTATTAAATATTAAATATAATACTATTTCCTTCTCGAGTTTTACGACGTATGGATTGAAAACCCCCGTTCTTATCATCATTTCCAACAAACCCACTTTAAATCCATGTTTTCGCCATCAACTAAGGAATAGGTGTCTAATAAAAGTAAAGCAAGGAGCGTAGCTTCAAACCATAATGCCAAAATTCTTATAATAAGTGATTCGTTTCTTCTTTTCTATTAAAGGATGATACTATGATTCTTTTCAATGTAGCTTATATTGCTTTGACAAATAATAGGGTTTTTTTAAAAAAAAAAACCAATTTTAGTGTATTGTCTAATATATTTTTGTAATGGTCAAATTTGTGTATCTATATTGTGTTTTATTTAGTGGTATATCTTTTATATATTAGTATATTTGTTAGCATGAGTTTTTTACAGTTTATGTGATATAATATTAAGATTGTTTCTAGATTCATTGTATATATGTGAACACAAAAGTAATCTTAAAATATCGACAAATGACACTTATATATAATATTAAGATTGTTTCTAGATTCAAGGAGCCTAGCTTCAAACCATAATGCCAAAATTATTATAAATAAGTGATTGGTTTCTTGTTTTCTATTAAAAGATAATACTTTAATTCTTTTCACTGTAGTTTATATTGCTCTGACAAATAATAGGTAGTTTATTTTAAAGAAAAAACCAACTTTAGTGTATTGTATGTAATGGTCAAACTTGTGTCTATATTGTGTTTTATTTAGTGGTATGTCTATATTAGTATATTTGTTAGTATGAGTTTTCTACAGTTTATGTGCTATAATATTAAGATTGTCTCTAGATTCATTGTATATATGTTTTCATTAAATGATACAAAAGTAATCTTAAAATATTGACAAATGACATACTTCTTATATAAAGTTGGGTCTTTTATCTTATATCATTTGTTTATTCATTACACACATTTCTATACTTTTATCTCTTATTTTATTCATGTATTCACTCATTTCTATATATTTGCATATCTAGACATTTAGTATGTCCATACATATGTATTTCCTTATACAAGTATCATACATTAATCTACTCACTTTTTTTCCTAGGTCATATATAAAATCGTGGGGTTTATCCCAAACTCATGATTTAACCCTTTAAAATATATATTTAAATTTAAATTTAGCTTATTCCTACTAAAACTTTCCTCTTTGAGGGTTGACTAAAATAATTTACATGATTTATTGCCATGTTCATGCATTTAAAGGCATTCATGTACTCATATAATATATTCGAGCACTCAAATGCATATTGTTTATATTTTCATAATTCAAATGGTGCACTAAAAGGAACCGAGTTTTAAATGAGTATGTGCATGTTTGAAGAGTGTTGTTTTCAATCTTGTGTACACCTTTCCATAGATTGACCCATAGGAGAACATGTTCCCTTGTGACCTAACACCTACCAATGTATTAATAAATACCACTAGCAAAAGAAGCTAAGTTGAATTAGTCAAAGTGAAGAGAAGAGATTTATAGACTAGTAGATCAAGTCTAGGTAAATAATAGATCTATAGTTGTGAAATCAACCCTAATCCTAAAACTTGACATCATATATATATATAAATATTATTATGATCTCAAAGTCAATATGGGACCAAGGTTCCTTCATCTAGATCTCAAAATATTATAGGTTATAGAGAATTCATTTGAACCACTCCTCCCTCAGTTGTAAAGCTAAGTACCATTATTTCTATAGACAATTTTACATTTAATTTTTACAAATAATCATAAAACATCAACCCACAAAATATACATTTAATTAGTCTAGGTTGATTGTGCTTTTGTGTATGCATGATGTTAGATTAGGCTAGACTTAACTTGAGGAAAATTAATTTTCCATTACATATTGGTAAAGCCAAATACTAATTTTAGATGACCTAGTTTTCTTCTAGAGTTTATTTTCATCATTGGGGTTTTAAAATATGATATAACTATAATTTATCGTCAAGACTATATTTTTTAAGGTTGAATTTTTATATACATATCTTTGTCGTAGGGCTTTTGAATACATTATAATTTATCTTTTATCTCACCCTAGATTATCTTATCATTATGCCACCTATTAGTGTTTACTCCTTGTCTATTCTATATTCATTTATATTACATTATGACATGCTTCTATCTTTTATACAATATGACATATTTATCCTTAATATACTTATGGATTTTATGTTATAGATATGCATGTGTTTTTGATAAAGTCATTGTTCAATCATGTTATATATTTCATCTCTTTCATTGATTTGACTAGTACAAACACTATGTTATTAGATATGCTTAGTGCATTTATCCATATATTTTATGATGAGTATATATATTATAACAATTTGATAAGAATACACTAAGAAATGATCTATCATGTGATTCACCTATAAAAGATATTAGTATATGAAATGATGTTATATCTATTACATGTCTTGATAATCTTATCTCCATAGGTTCATGAGCTTTGAATGAATATTCATCAATACATGATGATGTGATATATAATAATCAATCTTCTATATCACATGTTGAATCAATGTATATTTATCCTTCACATACGCTTTCTTCATATAATGATAGCTTATACCTTGATAATAATTTTGTAGTATATTTAACGCACACACTCTCATTGAGTAATACATTCTTACATTAATGAAATCCTTAGGTCCCTTCTAGTTGTTTTCCTTGAATTTTGAATCTATCATGAACCTACACAATTCTCCTTCTTCAACTTTCAAATCATTCCCTATGATTTGTGTGATTCAATACTTGAGTCATGGGAATTATGATGTTTATGGAAGCTTTTCTCTTATATTCCAGTTCCTTTATGCCACTCATAGCCCCTTGCTCCTAATTTTGATATGTATTTAGCCTCTTTTAGAAGCCTTTAACATTACATTCATCATTTTAAAAGAATTCTATTTTTGTAAGCCTCCTACTCGTGGGATTTTCTCCTTTCTCTTAATCAACTTCATTTTCATCTTCATCCTTTTAGTGAATTACCATGATTAAATTATTGTGATTCATTCATTACTTCATTTGATAATGTAAGCAAATTCATTTCAAATATGTTGATGTCAAGGAATGTCCCACCTTTTTTGATCCAGGAGGATTATTCCAAATAATCCAAATTGATGATTTCAAATACTGATGAAAAGGTCTCCATGCTGTAGAGATCATCAAGAGCTTTCCAATGCATTTTGAACGGGCTCTAACGGATGTCATATGCAAAAGTCATGGCCTTCGAAAGTCGAAGGCAAAACATGGGCACACTGATATGTGGAACACTTACAGATTGACAGGTGGCATGATGACATGACTTGTGATGTGGCTTAAATGACAAGTAGCAATGTGAGAAATTGACACAGCAAAATTAACCACATGGTTGCATCAAAAAGTGCCATGTGGAGAACCACTAGTTGCCACATGTACAAACCTGCAGCTACCACGTGGACCAATCAGAGGCTGCCAGCGGACAAATCGGATGGAAGTTTGTTGGCGGATTTGTTTATGGAGCAGATTTGGGGGGATTCGAACCCACAATTTTCTCCAATAGATTTAATGGATTAAAGGCTATTTAAAGCCTATCTTATCCAGCGGAGGGAGTGAGGATTTGAACCGCGATCTCCCATGCAACAGACTAGTGTCTTATCCACTGCGCCATTTACCGTGCGAAAAAAGGATCGTGCGAAAAATTATATTTAGACAATATGACCCAGTATTGGAGAAAAGATAGATTGAATTCATTCTTGCGGGAAGAGATTATTACAGATCGTGAAAATGATGCTTTTTCCTTCCTAGAAGAACATCAAAGACTATTTTGTAGATTGGAAGCTATTTTGATATATTTTTCATCATTTTTAATGGATTGGTTTCTCGCTTGAAGTGGATCGAGAGACATAGCTCAAAAAAGATGAATTTCGTTATTATCTGTTGTGTAATGTCTTTATTTTATTGTTGCTCTTTTCTCAATTTTTAGTTGTTTAATTTTCTTATTAAAATTAAATTAATTTATTGGATTTCAAATTAGTGTAATAAAATTATTACAACTAATTTTGGATCATTTTTCTTCATCGTTTTCCCCTTTAAAAAGTTCCTCCTAACTACAATTATGTTTGCATTCCTCAAGATGTTCCAATCCTTAATATTAGATAGCGTCCAATGGTGTGGATTTCTTTGTGCCATCTCCTCCATGTGTTACCAAGCCTAGCCTCATGGTTGCCCCACTTTTATTTTCTTCATTCTCTTTTCAAGAACTATTTAAGCTCCCGCCACATTACCATCTCTCCATTTATGTTGTCATTGATTTGGAAATATGTTCTAAAAGTACATAGATATGATCAAGATTCCCTTTGTGAAATTAAGCTATTCCTCTTCAAGGATATTCACATGAAATTTGCCTCCCCTCATAGTGGCATAACAAATGAACTCTTTCTCTCACAAGTGAGGATGACCCCTAGTCAACTAATATTGATTTGATGTGGCATATTTTGTCTCATGTTCATCACACTTCTCTACTCTTAGTGACCATTGCTCATGAACTATCACCAATATTTGATATGATTAGCTAATATTAATTCTCCAAGAGATTCTACTTCCCCACACACTTAAAGATAATAGGTGGCACATGATGTATATGAGATCATCATGACACAAATTATTTGTAGTCAAAGGTTCTAACTATCCATTTTTTCCTTCTTTTCTATTGTTTTAGTATGATTTGGAGATGATCCAATAGTTACTATATATAGTTTGACATATTTCCCCATCTCTCTTCTCATCCTTTATTCTTTAAAATTTCTCCTAGGAGTCTTTGTTGCAATTTGTATAAGGAATTCCTATAGTTTTCTCCCTGTTTTGTTAAGTAGAATATATATATATAGAATGAATTTACATGATTAAATTCTATAAATTACCATAATGAAGATAAATAAAAATAATATTTATAATTATATTCATATTCACTATTAGTTAATCCCACTGAACATTCTTGTTACAAATGAAGATAAGATAATAACTGAGAATTTTGTTTTACAAAGATATTTGAGTAATACCATAGTTCAATACATAGTTTCAAGATTACAATATATATTCAATATTGTTATGAAGACATGGTGTTACAATGTTATTGTTGTCAACTAGGATTGCACTGTGATGCTAAGCCTGAAACTCAACAATCTTAGGTGCAATCTTGTGAAACATTGAAACACCTTTGAGCCAGTGGGTTGCTCATAACGAAGGTAAATCTCCAGATTATGGGTCGGTTCCCATTTTGATCTCCTGGAAACTAATGGCTTGGATGGGAAAAGGTAAGAAGGATAACTAAATTGAAATGGAAAGCTTTAATCTAGGAGGTGATGCAACGATAATGAAACTAATATGCAGAAAATGACTCACAACTATCCCTCAATGAAACCCTTTTTACACAGCTCAATTTGTGCAATCAAATCACATAATTAATTCATAAAGAGGCCTGCAATATCTGATTCTTTGAAGGAAAACAATGTTTTCACAACTCAGAATGCAAAATAAGACAAATGCACAATTTACAACCTGTGATGGTTAACTACTTTTGTGTATATGTAATCAAAGAACGAGACAAAAACTTAAAGGTTTTATCAAAACACAATAACTTTGCATCAAATCATTTAAGATATTACAAAACACCTAAAATCGAGAAGACAACTTGATAGTCCTGAAAGATGGAAGGAAACATTACAAAAAATATGAAGTAGCTTGCTATTGTATCATAAATGAATAATAAGTTTGAGCTACAAAACCTTTAGGCTCTCTCAATGTGTAAGAGAAGGCAAGAAAGCAAGAACTAAGAAAAAACATAAGTCTTTTCTCATATATACAAAAAAGAGTCCCAAAGTGCCAAGAGGTGGCACTTTGCAACTAAAAATATCTCCAAGGATCTCTTCCACGAGCAAACAAGAGGAGTCAAAACTAATGTAAACTGAGCTAAAATAGCTCTAAACTTTGTATCAGGATCAGTTTGACCCACATGGACTTCTAAATCACTCCAGTTTGACCTTAAGTAAAAAAAAACTCCAAATAATTAGTTACATGAATTACTCCTACTTTACTCCTCAATGCATGAATCCTACATGATTCTCTCTAGTTTTGATTCAAAGTCAAAATGCAACTCTAGTTCCACTTCTTAGTGCATGAAACTCATATGAATTTTGCATGATTTAAACAATTCAAACTAAGCAAAATACAAAAATTAAGGTAATTCATAAAACATTACCTTAAGCTTTTGTTTACATGACTATGCTTTTGTTTAAATCGTGAAAAAATATATATAAGTGGAGATATTTAATGTATTAGGAAAAGCCTAAGTATTAAATATAATGGAACTTTTGTAAAATCAAGTGATAAAATCACTTGTCGGTGAAAAGAATTAAGGCTTTCTTTGAAAAGACAAAGGAAAACCCTAATGTAACACGTGGCTCATTTTTGCATTTCACTTTTTTGTTTCAATCATTCTCTTCTTTGTGTCGCCATGGGTTTACTCGAGCCTTCATTAGAGCTTTCATGGAGTTTTTCCTACTGGAGACCACATGGTCTGCTTCATTAGTAAGTTATTTTTATGCAGGAAATGTCGATATATTTGTATATTTGAAAGAAAATCTTGATTTCACGTTCAGAGAAATAACAAAAGAAGTCCATACCCTTGGATGTAGCAAAAAAATGAAAGAAATTTGGGTGCCTTCTTTGTGTATTCTTCTTCATTTATTGTATTTTGTAATGGATTTTGTAAAGAAAAACATAGAAGTATTTGATTCCACCTATGATAGCTCGCGGCTTGATTTTTTCCTTCTTATGCATTTCTGGAAACTATGGTTATGAAAAATCCATTTGAAAATAAAAATTATTCTGTTGAAACAAAAAAAAACTCGAGGGTTTTTCTTTATTGCAGGCTATGGCTTTTTCTCTGCATTTTCTTTGATAAATGAAACCCTAGTTGAAACTTCGCAATCTAGGATTTTCCTCCACAAAGAACCACATTTATTTTAATGTGGCCAAGATTTCACTTGAACGTACCTACAGGCATTTGGATCATTCAATTTAAAAAGTAAACATCATTGGCAACTCCATATGTTGTTCTTGAAATTACTTGCTATCTTGTACTGAAACATTTATACATGCCTTTCAATATTGCAAAGTCATTGTCCCTTAAGCTATATGTTGTCCTTTTCTAACCTCTATGTGCTACATGATAGCCTTTGAGTATACTTGTAGGTCTCCTTAAGTCAGCTATGTGAAAATTTGGCACCATGATCAACATATTTGGACTACCCCCTGATGACAATTTGTAACACATCACTGTCATGCTTGATTGCTTTGCATTCATTATCTTTTGAAAAATCTTGTTATAGCGTCATTGACCCTATCAAAACTTACGAATGGTTCTTTCTCTATCAAACTTTGACTATATGCAGTGCTTGCAATGGGAAACTATGACAATGATGTTCATTATTGAAGAATAACAATCTAATAATCCTATAGGGAAATGAAAGTCACCGTAGCAAATTATCATCGAGAAAGGAAAGTTTTTGAGATCTCTTGATGAAGTTTCCCTATCTTTCATTAATCTCTTTACCCTTGTTATCACTACCTCTTTGAAAGTAGAATCGTATTAACACTTTTCATACATAAAATGTTAATCTTGCTACTGTGATACCATGGTATCACATCACTGTCCTTATTTAAGCATTGATTATTGAATATCTTCGTGTTGCCCTATTTTTTTATGCACTGGCATTACCCCAGACTGGTGAAAAGTTCTCGAGAACAAAAAATTGGGTTGGTGAGAAATTTAAAGGGTTTTTTCACCTTATTGTTTTCTAATTTTATATAAAAATATCAAAAACCTAGATTGTATTTTTTGAGATATGATTGAAACACATGACTGTTGTCCTTGGCATGTATTAGCTTTAAAGGTTATCATATCTCAATGTCTTAAGTAGATACAAAGGATGTATGATGTCTTCATGAAACTACATGACTATAAATATGCTTGCATACTATTATGTCAGTGACCATTTCAAACATGAATTCCATGGCACTATCTTTTACAAGTATCGTTGTCTTTTAGGTTGCTCCATGAAATTTTAAGGCCTCTATAATGCTCTTTATGACAGTGAACATTTCATTATTATAATTTCAAACATCTGCTCATATTTTTTCACAACATGATAAATATCAATAAAACATTTTAACCTTTGTCATTTGATTACAAAGAATGGACACTACTTATTACCTCTTATTCCTCTCAAACTACTTAATGGTTTAGTTTTTGAGTATTCCACAGGTCAACTTCCACCATCAGTTCAAGAGCTTACATGATGGACAGAGTTTTTATAGTTTATGTTATTTTTAGTTCTAAACAATTTATGGCTCATGTCGAGCCTATTTAATATTTTCATGTCATGAGCTTAAAATTTTGTTAGTTGTTGACAATCAATTAAAGACTTTACCAACTGAAAGGATGATTTTGTTAGCTGCTCTCATATAAATATGTAACTGTTGAAAATGGTGATATACATAAGAATATCATTATGTTGCCACTATGTTTTCTAAGTTACACCTTTCATATGAATAAAATGAGTTTTACCCACCACTTTTGGAGTTATTGAATAATGTGAATGGAGTTCTTTGAATGAAATAATTTGGAGTTACCAGTGTATGTGATTTGAGCTAGGCATAGGAGCACTCAAGAGTTGGCCACTCAAGGGGTTGTAGATTAGATAGATAAGTATTTTACTTCTAATTCTATACTTTCCTTTAGTAGATAATAATTGTAATTGGAATTTATTTTCATATGTGTAATTCTATCAACATCAATCCTACAGGTTGTAGCTGATTTTTTAGTCTTTTAATTTAGTGTTTGAAGTTTAGGAGCACCTTCTTTCAGTTGTTTTAGATTGTTAAATCATTTTCTACTAGTTGTTTAGATTGTTATCTTTTGATTAAACCAATGTTTCCTAGTTTCTTGACAAGCTTTACTTCTTCAACAATCTATACATTTCTTAGTTTAATCATCTCCATGCTTTCTAGTTTAGTGGTTATGCTTTTTAGATTCATAGTTTTTTTCTTTCTAGTTTAGTTATTTCAAGCTTTCTAGATAGATGATTTCCCGCTTTCTAAGTTTAGTGGCTTCTTAGTTTAGAGTTTCATTTAAGCTATTTGGTATTTAGAAAACTCGAGAAAGATAGTCAAGATGTCTTCTATTGGATATGGCCTTTGGACACTACCCGGTCAATAAATGAATGTGTTTATCAACTAAAGTGTTAGGACCTAACGACAACCTATCACTTTGCAAAATTTATCTTTCAAAAATTCAACTCTTCGATTTCGACCTACACTGCAATGTTTCAGATAAAATATTTTGATGCCTTTGGCATTGATGGTACATTGAGAATGAGAAAGGAAGAATGGGAAAACGAATCTTAATCAGCAAATAAAATTAAATGCCTCACATACAACTGATTCAAATATAAAGGAAATGGAGGGGCTCAGTCTATTAATTTAGCAAAATTTTAAAAGAAAAGAAAGAATGAGCCCATGTGGAAGATTGTATAAAAATTAAAATGTAGATTAAAATGTCTGGGTGCGGACTTGAGGAGTATTTTTTTTATCTTTATAAATTATGATCTGGAAAGGGGAGAAATTGTGTTCATAAGAGAGGTGAATCAACATTGAAGATGAAACCGTCACTCAGGTCAGCACATAAGAGAAGACAAAGAGACATCAAGATGATTTCTAGGGTGCGGTTGTACAGATTTTGAAAAAATAAAATAGGTTGACTTCATAGGGGCAAGCTGAAGGAAGGGCTCGATTGAAATAGAACTTGTGAAGAGGCTGCATAGCAACATAAGAAAAGGCTGCCAGACTAATCTAAAGAGGGTCTATGAAAAGTGGAGAGGAAAAGGGTGCCAAGTTCTAGAGAATAAAAAGAAAGAGCATCGCTTAATTAGAGAGTGGAGAGTTTCATAGAAGGTAGAGGATAGGGGTTGCACAAAGATAGATCAAAGTGTGGGATTTCTTTTGTTAAGACAAGTTTACATCTGAATAAATTAAAAGCATAGACAAGAATAAAGGGCTCGTGCTTTTGAAATTGAGAGGAGTTGTGTAGAAGAGGGTCACGTAGGTGAAAGGAAGGGTTTTTTTTTTTAAATAATCGTGTTCCCAAATGGTTGGCATGTGAGTTAATCATGTGCAAGAGAGGCATAAAGGAAGGCAGAAAATAGAGGATTTTTTGTGGCGTTTGTAATTTCATTTTCCTGTAGTAGTCATAGATGGAAAGAGAAAATTCAGATTGTGAAAGATTGTGAAAGATAGGAAGGCAGATTGGCATGGCATGTGAGGCCATTGAAATTCAAAGATAGTGTTTTTGTA